>JAMKYM010000746.1:3972500-4010000 GCA_026541065.1 Canavalia ensiformis
GAGGCTAATGTTTAGGATAACCAATAAAATTGATGATGATGATGATCTTGAAAATGACGAATAGGATTGATGATGATGATGATATTCAATGTGTTGATAATGAATGACGATAGTGATGGTGATGATGACGATTGGGATGATGATGATAATGAATGATGATGAAGATGATTATGAACGATGATGATGATAATGATGAACGACGATAATGTTGTTGATGATAATGATGAACTATCGTAAACGTTGATGACGATGATGATGATGATATGAACGATGCTGACCTTGATGATTACTGATGATAGTGATGATGATGATGATCATGACGATGATGAGAATGACGAATAAGATTGATGTTGATGATGATGATGATGATGATGATGATATTCAATGTGTCGGTAATGAATGACGATCGTGATGGTGATGATGACGATTGTGATGATGATGATGATGATAATGATAATGATAATGTTGATGTTGAGGATAACAAATAGGATTGATGATTATGATGTTAAGGATGACGAATAGCATTGATGATGATGATGATATGCAATGTGTCGGTAATCAACGATGATAGTGATGGTTATGGTGAAGATGATGATGGTGATGATAATGAACATGATTATGATGATGATAAACGATAATTATGACGATAATGATCATGAACGATGATGATGATGATGGTGATGATGATTATAATGATCTTGACTAACGATGATGATGATGATGAATGATGATAATGACAATGATGATAATGACGATGCTGAACGATGATGATGATGATTACGATGATGATGAACGACGATAATGATGATGATGATGATTGTGATGATAATGATGAACTATAGTAAACGTTGATGATGATGTTTTTTTGGGGATGACAATGATGATTTATGATGATGTTGAGGGTGACGATGATGATGATGATAATGGTGATCTTGATGATGATGATATTGAGGAAGACGAATAAGATCTATAATGATGATGTTGATATTGATATTCAATGTGTCGGTAATGAATGATGATCGTGATGGTGAAGATGGTGATTCTAATGATGATGATGATGATGATGTTGAACGACGATGATGATAATGATAATGATGATGATGATGATGATGATGATGATGATGAGGATCATGTTGATAATGATGGTGATGAACGATGATGATGATGATGATAATGATGATGATGATGATGATGATGATGATGATGATGATGATGAGGAGGAGGAGGAGGAGGAGGAGGAGGACGACGACGAGGATGATGAGAATCATGTTTATGATGATGGTGATGAACGATGAAGATGAAGATGATAATGATCATCATGATGATGATGATGATGAGGATAATGTTTAGGCTAACGAAAAAAATTGATGATGATGATGATGTTGAAGATGACGAATAGGATTGATGATGATGATGATATTCAATGTGTTGATAATGAATGACGATAGTGATGGTGATGATGACGATTGGGATGATGATGATAATGAATGATGATGAAGATGATTATGAACGATGATGATGATAATGATGAACGACGATAATGTTGTTGATGATAATGATGAACTATCGTAAACGTTGATGACGATGATGATGATGATATGAACAATGATGACCTTGATGATTACTGATGATAGTGATGATGATGATGATCATGACGATGATGAGAATGACGAATAAGATTGATGTTGATGATGATGATGATGATGATATTCAATGTGTCGGTAATGAATGACGATCGTGATGGTGATGATGACGATTGTGATGATGATGATGATGATAATGATAATGATAATGATGATGTTGAGGATAACAAATAGGATTGATGATTATGATGTTAAGGATGACGAATAGCATTGATGATGATGATCATATGCAATGTGTCGGTAATCAACGATGATAGTGATGGTTATGGTGAAGATGATGATGATGATGATAATGAACGATGATTATGATAATGATAAACGATAATTATGACGATAATGATCATGAATGATGATTCTGATGGTGATGATGATTATAATGATCTTGACTAACGATGATGATGATGATGAACGATGATAATGACAATGATGATAATGACGATGCTGAACGATGATGATGATGATTACGATGATGATGATGATTACGATGATGATGAACGACGATAATGATGATGATGATGATTGTGATGATAATGATTAACTATGGTAAACGTTGATGAAGATGTTTTTTTGGGGATGACAATGATGATTTATGATGATGTTGAGGGTGACGATGATGATGATGATAATGTTGATGATGATAATGGTGATCTTGATGATGATGATATTGAGGAAGACGAATAAGATCTATAATGATGATGTTGATATTGATATTCAATGTGTCGGTAATGAATGATGATCGTGATGGTGAAGATGGTGATTCTAATGATGATGATGATGATGATGTTGAACGACGATGATGATGATGATGATGATGATGATGATGATGATGATGATGATGATGATGATATGAACGATGATGACCTTGATGATTACTGATGATAGTGATGATGATGATGATATTGATGATGATCATGATGATGATGAGAATGACGAATAAGATTAATGTTGATGATGATGATCATGATATTCAATGTGTCGGTAATGAATGACGATCGTGATGGTGATGATGACGATTGTGATGATGATGATGATGATAATGATAATGATGATCATGATGTTGATGATGATGATGATGTTGAGGATAACAAATAGGATTCATGATTATGATGTTAAGGATGACGAATAGCATTGATGATGATGATCATATGAAATGTATCGGTAATCAACGATGATAGTGTGGTTATGGTGAAGATGATGATAATGATGATGATGATGATGATGATGATGATGAACAATGATGCTGATGATGATAATGATGATGATGATAATGATGATAATGATGATGATGATGATGATGAACGATGATTATGATGATGATAAACGATAATGATGATGATAATGATGATGATGATGATGATAATGATAATGATCAGGACTAACGATGATGATGATGATGAACGATGATAATGACAATGATGATAATTACGATGCTGAACGATGATGATGATGATGATGATGATGATGATGAACGATGATGATGATGATGATGATGAACGATGATAATGATGATGATGATGATGATGATGATGATGATGATTATAATGATGAACTATGGTAAACATTGATGATGATGCTTTTTGGGGATGACGATGATGATTTGTGATGATGTTGAGGGTGATGGTGATGTTGATGATGATGATAATGATAATGGTGATGATGGTGATATTGATGATGATGCTGTTGAGGAAGACGAATAGGATCGATAATGATGATGTTGATGTTGATATTCAATGTGTTGGTAATGAATGATGATTGTGATGGTGAAGATGGTGATTCTAACGATAATGTGATGATGATGTTGAATGAGGATGATGATAATGATAATGATGATGATGATGATGATGATGATGATGATGATGATGATGAGGAGGAGGAGGAGGAGGAAGATGAGGAGGAGGATGATGAGGATCATGTTGATGATGATGGTGATGAACGATGATGATGATGATGATGAGGAGGATAATGTTTAGGCTAACGAATAAAATTGATGATGATGATGATGTTGAACATGACGAATAATAGGATTGATGATGATGATATTCAATGTGTCCATAATGAATGACGATAGTGATGGTGATGATGACAATTGGGATGATGATGATAATAAATGATGATGATGAACGATCTTGATGATAATGATGAATGACAATAATGGTGATGATGATAATGATGAACTATGGTAAACGTTGATGATGATGATGATGATGATATGAACGATGACGGCCATGATGATGACTGATGATAGTGATGATGATGACTGATGATAGTGATGACCATGACGGTGACGGATAAGATTAATGTTGATCATGATGATTATATTCAATAAGTTGGTAGTGAATGACGATCATGATGGTGATGATGAAGATGATAAATGATGATGAGTATGAGGAGCAAGCATCATAAGAACGATGATGAATGATTATAGTGACGATTATGATGATGATGATGATGATGATGATGATGATGATAGCAAATAGGATTGATGATTATGATGTTGAGGATGACGAATAGCATCTATGATGATGATCATATGCAATGTGTCGGTAATGAACGATGATAGTGATGGTGATGGTGAAGATGATTATGATGATGATGAACAATGATGCTGATGATGATAATGATGATGATAATAATGATGATGATGATATGAATGATGATGACCATGATGTTGACTGATGATAGTGATGATGATGATGATCTTGATGATGATCATGAAAATGATGAGGATGACGAATAAGATTGATATTGATGATGATGATGATATTCAATGTGTCGTTAATGAATGACGATCGTGATTGTGATGATGACGATTGTGATGACGATGATGATGCTAAAGATAATGATAATGATAATCATAATGATAATGATGATGATGATGATGATGATGATGATGATGATGTTGAGGATAACAAATAGGATTGATAATTATGATGTTGAGGATGACGAATAGCATTGATGATGATGATCATATGCAATGTGTTGGTATTGAATGATGATAGTGATGGTGATGGTGAAGATGATGATGATGATGATGGTGATGGTGAAGACGATGATGATGAACAATGATGCTGATGATGATGATGATGATGATGATGATGGTGAGGGTGATGATGATGATGATGATGATGATGATGATGATAATGATGACGATGAACGATGATTATGATGATGATAAACGATGACTATGATGATAATGATCATAAATGATGATGATGATGATGATAATGATCATGACTGACGATGATGACGGTGATGATGGACGATGATAATGACAATGATGATAATGATGATGATGATGATGATGATGATGTTCATGATGAATTATGATAATGATGATGGTGATGATGATAAAGATGAACCATGGTAAACGTTGATGATTATGTTTTTTTGGGGATGACGATGATGATGATGATGATGATGATGTTGAGGAAGACAAATAAGATCGATAATGATGATGATGATATTCAATGTGTCCGTAATGAATGATCATCGTGATGGTGAAGATGGTGATTCTAACGATAATGATGATGATGATGATGATGATGAACGACGATGATGATAATGATAATGATGATGATGGAGATGATGATGATGAGGATGATGATGAGGATCATGTTGATGATGATGGTGATAAACGATGATGATGGTGATGATCATGATGATTGTGAGGAGGATAATGTTTAGGATAACGAATAAAATTGACGATGATGATGATCTTGAAGATGACGAATAGGATTGATGATGATGATGATATTCAACGTGTCGATAATGAATGACGATAGTGATGGTGATGATGACGATTGGGATGATGATGATAATGAATGATGATGAAGATGATTATCAACGATGATGATGATAATGATGAACGACGATAATGTTGATGATGATAATGATGAACTATGGTAAACGTTGATGATGATGATGATGATATGAACGATGATGACCATGATGATGACTGATGATAGTGATGATGATGATGATCATGATGATGATGAGGATGACGAATAAGATTGATGTTGATGGTGATGATGATATTCAATGTGTCGATAACGAATGACAATCGTGATGGTCATGATGACTTTTGTGATGATGATGATGATAATGATAATGATAATGATGATGATGATGTTGAGGATAACAAATAGGATTGATGATTATGATGTTAAGGATGACGAGTAGCATTGATGATGATGATCATATGCAATGTGTCGGTAATCAACGATGATAGTGATGGTGATGGTGAAGATGATGATAATGATGATGATCGTGATGATGATGAACAATGATACTGATGATGATAATCATGATGAGGATGATGAACAATGATTATGATTATGATAAACGATGAATATAATGATAATAATCATGAATGATGATGATGATGATAATGATCATGACTAACGATGATGAAGATGATGATGAACGATGATAATGACAATGATGATAATGACGATGCTGAACATTGATGATGATGATGTTGATGGTGAACGATGATAATGATGATGATGATGATGATGATGATGACGATGATAATGATGAACTATGGTAAACGTTGATGATGGTCTTTTTTTGGGGATGACGATGATGATTTATGATGATGTTGAGGGTGACGATGATGTGAGCACGACCATTAAGGGACCAACCACTAGGTCAAGGGCCAAGAGAATTCAACAAGAGGTGGAAGCATTACTTCTTAAAAGGAAGGAATATCATGAAGAAATGTCATCCATGGAATTATCATTCAAGGAAATTGTGGATTTCAAAATTTTAGCTTCGGTAGAATAAATCTGAAATTAGTAATTTCAATTTGATTGTATTTTTCTTAACTTGTAAAAGTAGGGATAGTTTATTTCAACATGGGATAAGATTAGACTAGTTAGAATAGGACTAGGCTTAGCTTAAGGGCTTGGTTGGCTAGGAGCAGCCCATACCCACAACCAAGCAGCCCCCTTCCCTTTTTCTTATAAATAAGGGCTTAATGTAAGCAAATGGTACCTTTGGTCATTTTATACTATTGGAATCCGAGAATTCCCTTGAGGGAGTAGCTTTCTCTTCTCTTTCTTCTCCTCTTGCTTGTTCTTGACGTCAAGACCCTTTTCCTTATCATTGGAGGCTCCAATATGGTGGAACTTGGCTTATCTTCCTAGCTTCCTCTAGCTAATGGAGTGACGCCTAGCTTAGGAATTATTTTTCTACAATTTACATTCTGCCATTTACCTTCTTGCAATTTACAATTCTGGTTCTTAGTTTATGCTTTAATTTTCATCCCCTTTAATTTTGGTCATTTTCGTTTTGCCTTTTCTTCCATTTCTGCACTTTATTTCCAGCCTTTAATTCTTGCAATCACCTTCCCCAATTCCCTCTTTACATTCTCCAAATTTATGTTTCCTCGTCTTTTCATTTTTATCCACAATTTTGTGCTACATTGAACACAATTTGAGGAGCTCCCAAAACTGCTCTGAATTTTGAGCTTCAATTCTACCTCCAACTAGGTCCATCCTCCTCCTCCCAAGTGGGTTGTATTGTGTGGTATCAAGAGCTTGTTGTTTGGAGGTAACTTCTCTCACTCTTCCCCTTCATTTTTCATCATCTTCTCCCATTTTCGTCTCTGTTTTTGTTCCAGTTTTTCTGCATATTTTCAGCCCCTTCTTGCTTGAATTCACATGTAATTTGTGTTGCTTTGAGTCATATGTTGTTGGATCCTTGCTTGAACATCAATTTAATCGGTGAATTTGCTCAAAATTGCATCAAAATGTCAAGAAATTGAAGAACCCCTTTTCCAGTTTTTTTTTCTGGGTATTTCCAGCAAGAACAGATCTATTGTTCTCTCAAATCCTTTGGAATTTGTGGGTTTTGTTGTTGAAATTGTAACTTGATCATTGCTGCCAAAAAAAACCCTCAATTATTTTGGCAAAATTCTGAAAATTGTTCGTCATGTTCATCACTGTTCTTCATGTGTTCTTGAGGAAGTTTGTGTTTGATCTTTGAAAAAAATTATTGTTGGGTGTTTAGGTGTTAATCCTGTGCTTGTTTTGGAGTGATATAAGTGTACATTACATTTCCCTAAAAGATACAAGGCAAAAAGAAAGAATCAACAAAGAACAAAAACAAAAAAAAAACGAAAAAAAAACGTGAAAAAAGAAATCTGGGCAGAATTTTTTTCAAAAAAATAAAAAAAAAATTCCAGAGTTGAATGATCTTCAAGTTTCATTTTATTGTATTTCAATTGTAATATTTGATTTGAGTTTGGGATCAATTGAATTGTGTTGAACAACTTGAGTTGGATTTATCCTCTTGAATGAACTATGATGCATATGAATGATTTTCTTTCAAAGAAAGATTAAGTTCAGTTTTAAGAACAATTCACACAAGTTTGTAATCCATTCATCCTTCTTGAATTCCTTTTGAGTGCTTTTTTTTTTCACCACTTAATTGTTACTTGTCTTCTTTGAATTCTAGTTTGTCACAATTTTAATCCCTTTGAGTTTAGCTAATTTTTGTGATAAGAGTTTCTTGTTTGTCCCCAAAATTCCTATGTTTTGTCCATTCTTGAATTCTGGATGAGTTGAGTTTTTAAGACATTGGAAACATCAAGGCCTCTAATTTTAAGTTGAATATGTGTCTTTCCTTCAAGGTAAAGCAAGACCAAATTGAGTGACTAAGAGTGAAAAACACTGGTGAGAAAGGAAGTAATTGGTTTTAATTGTGCTAACAATTTCTTGGTTTGCAAAGAATTCTTGGTTTAATTTAGTATGCAGCCCTAAGAAAGAAATTTTGTTGACTTGGAGCTGAACTTGGAGAAGACTTGGACTTGAAGCTTGACTTGAAGAATTTACCCATTTGTAATTGATTAGGATTTCTCTTACTAGGACTTTCTTTTTGGTGTAATTTTAGAATTTGGTTGTAGTAGGGTTATAATATTGTAATCCTTTTGATTTAGTTTGTACTTAGGAATTTTCCTTGTAATTTTGTTAGTAATTGTGTAAGTTCCAAGGCCTTTGTGTGGTTTTAAGGAGCCATAAGGGGGAGTATAAGTGTGCTTGTTGAAAGGAAAATAAGGGGTTCCATAATTGCTAGGTTTACAACTTAGCCTATGTGACTACTTGTTACTTATCTTTCCCTATCTTGGACCTTGGTTTGTGTAAGAAACCAATTAACTTTCTGCATTTTAATTTCTTAATTGTTCAAGTGTTTTATGTGGAAGGAATTTGTACTTAGAATATTTGTGATTTTCTTAATTGATTTGTTTCATATCTTGTGTCTTGAGTGGAGAGCATCATGAGTGAAAATGATTATCCACCTAGCTTCAATAGGTTACAACTAGAAGCCCTTACCCAAACCTTTGAAAAAATGTTAAGAAAACAAAGTGAACAATTTGAAGATCGCTTGTATGAACCAGAAAGAGGAATGGAGACTTTGTTTAAAAAGAAACAAAATGAAGGGTCTAGTAGTTCTAAGAAAAAAATAAAATTGATTTACCTAGGAGGAACTTTCACAAGAAGAATTCTATGAATCCCTTAGAAGAAACCAAAGGAATAATCACAGGGTGGAATCAAGGTAGGCATGAGAGTGATAGGGAATCATCTAGGTTTCCACTTAGGGTTAGAAATTCATCTAGAGTAGGATCCATAGAAGTAGAGATAGACATTCTCCTAGCCATCATAGTCATAGAGCTTCTTCTAGGATTAGGAATAGAGGTAGGAGAGAAAATGGAAACCAAGAAAGAATAGATGGAACCAAGTTTAGAATTCCAAAATTTCAAGGGTTGAATGACCCTGAAATCTACATATCATGGGAGTTGAAGGTAGAGAAAATTTTCATGTGCTATGAAGTGAGGGAGGAACATAGGGTAAAGCTAGCTAGTCTTGAATTTTCAGACTGTGCTTTGATTTGGTGGGATAAGCTAGTGAAAGAGAGAGCAAGGTTTCATCCTATTGAGACTTGGGAAGAAATGAAAGCCATCCTTAGGAATAGGTATGTACCACCTCATTACCTTAGGGAGCTTCATAATAGGCTCCAAAGATTAGCCCAAGGTAATAGGACTGTTGATGAGTACTACAAAGATATGGAGGTAGCCATCATTAGAGCCAACATAGAAGAATGTGAGGAGGCTAGAATGGCAAGATTCCTTGAAGGGCTTAAGGATGAGATTAGGGATGTTGTGGAACTCCACAACTATATGAGTTTGAATGAACTCTACCACCAAGCCCAAAAGGTAGAACAACAACTCCATACAAAAGGTAAGAGTAGATACTCAACCTCAAAGCCTTCTTGGAAGGAAAATAAGAGGAAGGAAGGCCACAAGGATGTTCCTTTTAAGCCTAAAGATCTTAGGGAAATTAAAGATCCCAAGAAAGAAAAGGCCAACACCCCATCCACTCCGATAAAAAAGGAATCATCCATTAAGTGTTTCAAGTGTTTGGGACGAGGGCACATTGCCTCTCAATGCCCTAACAAGAAGAGCATGATCCTTAAAGATAACGGACAAGTCTCATCTTTGGAATCCTTAAGTGAAAACTCTAGCTCTAGTGCCACTAGCTCTTCTAGTGAAGAAGGATTAGAGTATGCCCCCGAAGGTGATCTTCTTGTTGTTAGGAGATTACTAGGAAGCATGGTCAAGGGGGAAGATGAGAGCCAAAGAGAAAATATTTTTCACACAAGGTGTGTGATTGGGGGGAAGACATGTTCTTTGATTATAGATGGGGGAAGTTGCACCAATATGGCTAGTGCTAGGCTAGTACAAAAGCTAGGATTAACCATTACCCCACATCCTAGGCCTTACAAGTTGTAATGGTTGAGTGACAATGGGGACCTCTTAGTGGATAAGCAAGTCTTAGTTGCCTTTTCCATAGGTAGGTATCTTGACCAAGTAACTTGTGATGTTGTGCCCATGGAAGCAAGTCATGTGCTCTTGGGAAGGCCATGGAAATTTTATAGGAAAGTTCACCATGATGGGCATAGCAATAGGTGTTCCTTTGTTTTCAATTCCCAAAAGGTCACCTTAGTTCCCTTGGCCCCTAGTGAGGTTTGTAAAGATCAAGTACAAATGAAAAAGAAAATAGAGGAAGAAAAGAAGGGAATTAAAGGAAAGAATATAAAAAAAGATAAGAGGTTGAGACATGAGGAAAATGATAAAAACCTCTTCATCAATCAAGGAGAAATTAGGCAAACTCTTCTAGCTAGACAACCCATGTACATGCTCATGTGCAAAGAGTATTGCTTGAATACTCAACCAAACCTTGAGTCTAGTGAACTTCAAGAACTTCTAGAAGAGTTCCAAGATGCATTCCCAAAAGAGTTACCTCTAGGGTTGCCACCTGTTAGGGGTATTGAACATCAAATAGACTCGGTGCCTAGTGCTTCCTTACCAAATAGGCCAGCCTATAGAAGTAATCTTGAAGAAACTAAAAAAATCCAAAAACAAGTAAGGGAGCTTTTAGAAAAAGGGTGGATAAGAGAGAGCTTGAGTCCATGTGCAGTCCCAGTTCTACTTGTCCAAGAAAGATGGGTCTTGGAGAATGTGTGTTGATTGTAGGGCCATAAACCAAATAACCGTTAGGTATAGGTATCCCATACCTAGGTTAGATGACTTGTTGGAATATTTACATGGTTCCACAATTTTCTCTAAGATAGACCTCAAGAGTGGATATCACCAAATTCGGATGAAAGAGGGGGATGAATGGAGGACTGCCTTTAAGACCAAGTTTGGTCTCTTTGAGTGGTTGGGTAAGGCCTTTGGGTTATCAAATGCTCCTAGCACTTTTATGAGGTTGATGCACCATGTTTTGAGGGATTTGATAGGAAAGTGTGTGGTAGTATACTTTGATGACATCCTTGTATACTCCAAATCCCTTGAGGAGCATTTAGGACACCTTAGAGAAGTGTTATTTGTGCTAAGAGAGGCCCAACTCTTTGCCAACCTAGAAAAGTGCTCTTTTTGCTTGGATAGAGTTGTATTCTTAGGCTTTGTGGTAAGCAAAGAAGGTGTCCAAGTAGATGAAGAGAAAGTCAAGGCCATCAAGGATTGGCCTACCCCCAAAAATATAGGAGAGGTTAAGAGTTTTCATGGACTTGCAAGCTTCTATAGGAGGTTTGTGAAAGATTTTAGTACCATAGTGTAAACACCCATTTATGTCCGAGGCCCCAATTGATAAAAAATTTTTTTTTTTAAAAAAATATATAAGCAAAAAAAAAATACAGAAAACACAAAACAAAAAACAGAATAAACAGAGAAATAAACAAACAAACAAAAAAGAAAAATAATAGAAAATAAATAAAACAAATCAGTAAACGAAAAAACTTTAATAATAGAAAGGAAAAGAACAGATATAATAAAAATCAAAATCAAGAATAAAAAAATAAAACAAAACAGAGATTAAAAATCAAAATTAAAAGTTTGGGAAAATTAATTGTTTTCCGAAAAATTAGAAATAAAAAATTTCATCAAAAACAAAAATCAGAGTAAAAACGTTTTGAGAAAAAATATAAAGTTAAAACAAAACAACAAATAAAAACATAAAACAAATATAAAATCTGAAATAATAAATTTCTGGAAATAAGAAAATAAAATCTGAAAAATGATAAAAATCTGGAAAAGTAGAAAATAGGTAAAACTTGAGAAAATAAAAATAAAAGCGAAATTGAAAATAAAAAAAACAGAAAAACGTTTTTAACATAAAACAGAAAACGGTTTTTAGAAAAAAGGGAAAAAAGAAAAAAACTGAGAAAAGGAAGATCTTAAGAGGAGTTTCAGTGAACCTCTCGAAGGACGGGGTCTTTCAACTCGGTTTTTAAATAAGAATTTTAGCAAAGAAGGAAGGGAAGGTTTTTTGGGGGGGACAGGAATTTTAGGTTCTCTAATTTTTCTCTCCGCAAGAGGAAAAGGCTTGAGGATGGCATGAAAGGACCTGGGAGCGTGATTTTTCGTTCGTCCCTGATGACAGAATCCTCGTCTTATACCTAACCGGGGCAGCTTCAACCTTCAAGTGGGGGTCCCTTCAAATCTGGAAGAAAGGTTGTTTTGAAAAGAAGAAGAGGCCATACAGTGCTATCAAGAAAGAAAGCCAAAGAAGAAAACGAAGGCATCGAGGGAAGCAAAAGGAAAGGGGGAGAAGAGGAGGCTGGCTTGTCGGAAGGAGGGATCTTCTAGCAAGATCAGAGACTTCCCCAGGGGTCCGCTTCTATTTCTATCATCGATAGACACCAAGGGTTAGCTCTACCAGGTTGCAGAAAGTCTTAACAAGCTCGGCGAAGAGGAGGAAAGAACCATGCTGATTCAAGCGAAAGCATCGGGTGCACAGGTTAGTAGCAAGTCTTGCATAAATCAATTTACCTTATCTTTAAATCAAGAACTTGGCATCAATCTTTTTCATCAAGAATCTCATGATAATCTGTTTAGACGCCGGTGAATTTCTATAATGGGATTCGGGAATTTACTTGTTAGCATAATGAGTAGGTGTTTGAGACGTGGTGCTAATAGATTTAAATCACAGTCCCTGCTATCTCTTACTATGAAAATTTGATCCTATCCGAGGAAATTGGAGATAAACTAAGAGTGGATTCGTTAGAATTCATAAGGCCCGCAAGTTGTGATCTTTAGCTTGAATATGGGGGTGTAACGCTGTACCCCTCCTCTCTGGGGCTTGTGAAATGCTTGTCAATCAGATAAGTTTTTGTTGAGCCACTCCCACAGGTGAGTGCTGTCCCGAGAAAGAAAACTTGAAATCGCCTCGATGATTGATGCTATGCTCTCAGATAGGGCGTTGTTAAAACAGAGGCCATTGTGATGAGGTCGATCGTAATGCCATCGTGTATAGCATGCAAAGATCATCATGTGCAGCATGCATGGTTGTCCTTTGAATAGAACTGGAGACGCGGTGGTACCAAGACAACGATTCTCATGTAAAGTCTGCTAAGTTGATGTACTATTTGCAACCTTTGTTCAAAAACTAATGGCACACCAGAACCTTCAAACGAAACCATACTCTCAGAGGATGGGGAACGCACAAAAGTCGGGTTTCCAGTTTTACTATACATATACACGATGCCAGATGCGGCCAATACTGTAAGGGTCCCAAGGCGCACCACTAGTGCAGCATGCAGTAACTAAGGTCAAGAGCTGACGATATGCAAGAGTCTAAGTTGGATGTTTGAGAGTAGGAATATAAGGAGAAACTAGCGTCGAGACGATTCGGTGGCAATGCTTTAATTATTGGGGCAGCATAATCTCTAGTGTTCCAAAGATACTGCTGGTCCATTAGATGTAGGCCTACAAGTTTTTGACACTCAAGGTGAGGCCTCCGTGAGTCTTCAAAACAAGTTATCCTAAATATGTCTAAAAGACCAGGCGCATTCTCATATGAAAAGAAGAGGTCCCATGCAGCTCCAAATAAGAATCCATTGAAATGTTTGAAATTAATTGGTGTCGTGGAATAGACCCAACTAATAGTTTGGCTTTGGTGAGTACGCCGTCGAAGACCTCCGGACTATGGCTGCGTACGTAAAAGCTCCCTTTCAGTTTTCTTTTAAAATAAAATCAGCAGACTCATAATCAAGTAAAAGGCATGGTTTAGCTGTTATGCCTGACCTCTTATCGAAACTTTAGACGACCCACATGCGCATCAAAATGAATGCTCTTCCTGCCCCCGGTTGTAGAGATATATCGCACATAAAGGACCACAATATTCGATCCAAAACGTAGAAATCATAGCTGCCACTATTGACATCTTAATGGAAAAGACGATTATGTGATGTTTCTGCTAGAAATCGATTACGAAGAGTGTTGAAAACCAACTAAGAGCCTTGCTTAATGGCTCGCCTGTCATCCTCCAAGGGTAAGGTCCCTAGCTCGGAATTCCCGACGCCTTCATTCAAATTTTTCTACGTAGAGCTAGTCCATGCATCCGGTATCACTCAAAGGGGAAGCAAGTGCATGCACGCTTCATGCAAGATGTGTTCTATGCTTTTTAAAACCATGACTTAAAAATCAATGAGAGGTGTTAAAGACATAGCTGAAAGATTCGGTGGCACCACCCGCCACCCATAATGTCAACGTTTTGAGTTCGAGCTCCCTCGTGACCCTTTCTCTATAAAGGGAAAATTAATTTGGACTCCTACATAACTATAATGACGCGAGATTGTAAAAAACACCCAGTTTTAGTTGAGCGGTTAAGGACATTTTTCATCCACCAGATACGGGGTTCGAGATCCCCCGGAGGCGCTTTTCCTTTTAAAACATCTAAGCCACGACCGAGCCGCAAGCCGTCAAGCCATCTCGTTGCTCGAAAGCCGAATGAGCCGCACAGTCGAGCCGCGAATTTCCTTCCTAGCCGGCATAGCAACCATTTCAAGCCACATGGGCCACAAAAGGCCAACTCCATAATTCTTACATTGCAACTGGGCCTACACTTTGGAAATTACAAATTGCCCCCTAAGGTCCCAAAATTGCAAAACAGCCCCCACACTTGCCAAAATTGCAAACAAAATTCAAAATATAAAATTCTACAAAATTCAAAATTTTTCCACAAAATTTTTCCCTTTATTCTTTTCTACAAAATTCAAAATAAATTTCTACAAAATTCAAATATAAATTTCTACAAAATACAAAATTCTTTTCCACAAAAATTCTTTTCCTTTGTTCTTTTCTACAAAATAAATTTCCACAAAATTCTTTTTCCTTTATTCTTTTCTATAAAATTCAAAATAAATTTCTACAAAAATAAAATAAAATTCTACAAAATTCAAAATTCTTTTTCCACAAAAATTTTTTTTTTTATTCTTTTCTACAAAATTCTTTATTCTTTTTTACAAAAATTCAAAAAATTCTTTTTCTACAAAATTTTTTTTCTCCAAAAATTACAAAAAAAAAATTCAAACCAAGTTCTTCTTTTAATCCTTTTCTTCGAATCAAATCAAGATAATTCTTTTTCTCAAATTTCCAAACAATTTCAATACCTTTTCTCAAAGTTAATTCAAGTTTTCAAATTCATTTCAAAATCAATTCCTTTTCCGAACCATATATTCAAATTAAATTCTTTTCAAAATATTTTGGAATCTTCGATGTCACGCAATGGGCTCTAAATGAAGGGTCGCGTTCACCCGTCATTCAACATTTAGAAGTTCCGATAGCCCCCGTGCCGTCGTAGTCTTCTCGGGTCTTCAGGCAATGCTGGGACCAAAGATCCTTTCAAAAAACGAAAACGTCTTTCAAAATGACATCTATCTTTTAAACATCTCCGAAGGTCAAGCCTTCATGAACTAGAACTACGTAAGCCTTGAGTTTCCCATTGCACCGGGGAATACGTAGGAGCAGGATCAAGTCCTGTCAGGCTAACCTCCATCAAGTTATTTTATGTCACATTAATTAAGGGATCAAACAGTTTTCAAAAGTCGCACACTCGCTTTAAGGGTACCGTTTCTTGACCTAGCGAGCGGGGTGCCTAACACCTTCCCCACTCGTGAATCGACTCCGAACCTAAATCTCTACCCTCAAGTCATGTTTTTTTCCAAATATTTTCCTTAAATAAAAAATTTGGTGGCGACTCCACATTAATTCGAAACAATTCATTTTAAAATTTTAGGAGTCTCAGTCAGTCTTCGAATTCTGAATTACGGCCATGATGATGGCTTACTCCATCGGGGAATTTAGAGAGTCAAGCCCATTCAATTGAGTGTGTCATAGTTGATCCCTTTCTTGTTTATTTGCACGATTTCTTTCTTGTATCTTTTGCACGATTTATTTATCTGTTTACTTATTTGTTGTATTCTCTGTATAACCCTAGGATAGACAAATAATAAATTGCTATATATATCTGTGCAATTTCCCCAATTGCAGGTATCCCAAATTTATGTGCCCTCATACATTGCATATGCATTTATCATGAGTGGGGCCCCACACCCGGTCCGAGTGCTACCCAGGATGAGGGATCTAGCAGGCTCACGCCATTGGGCCTACGTCCCGTGTGGCTATCACTTAAAATCCCAGCTAGAGTGCGTCCTATTCATAATGCCCCACAACTAGTGGCTACTTCTACTGTTGTGGCAAGCATTATGGACTGGAACTTGGCTCTAGTGACCTATACACCTTAGGATTAATAACCACCTTTGAGAGGTTCATGCATTAAAAGCAATAGATCCTTAGGACAGGTAACCCCCACAAGAAGCAAAGAGGGAAAACATACCCCTTTCAAGACACAAGGGGTTTGAAGGCTACAATTGGGGAAGATACAAAAATAAAATCAAGAAAACCAAAATAGAAAGAGGAAATTCCTAGGAAAAATTAGAAAAAATATTTTGAAAATAAGAAAAAACAAAAAGAAAACTTAAAAAGGCCATCTTAGAAATAAGAAAAATTAGGAAAATAATCTTTTGAAAATACTGGAAAGATATAAAAAGATTCAATAGGAGAGAAAACGAAATTTTGAAAACCTAAAGAACGTTTTCTAGAAAGATTTCAGTAAAAAGTTGTTAAAAATCAAGGATGAATAAATAAAACAACTCTGATTTATTTTCAAATAGTCAAACTTCAAAAATCTTAAGGTTATTTACACATAGCATTGATTCATTCATTCATTCATAGATTTATCAAAAGAAAAAAAAAAGATTTCAAAAATCATTATACACATTCACACTCATTGTGCATCAAAATATTTATCATTCACGTTTTGTTGCGTTCAAATTATTTCTCAAAAATTAACTTTTAATGTAAACAGAAAAATTAGAGGAAGACAACTTCTTCGACATCCTTATAGGACTCGTGCACAATCAAAAGTCATGGATGAGCTGGAGAGACAAAATGAGGAACTGAGAAATGAGGTCAAATCACTGAAAGAGCAGATGGCCAAGTTAATAGAGGCCATCCAATTGTCAAAACAAAAGGAGGCGACGAAATCCTTGCCGAAAGAAACAACTGACCTATCATACCCTCCTGGCTTCACTCCACCATCAATTATGCCTCCGCCAACCGAAGGAGTTCATCATGGGTTTCCTCATGGGCATGCACCCTCATATAACCAAACACAAGCCCAAACACAAACCCAAACACATAACCTACCGCTAAACACCACTCACAAGCCTACCAAGCAGCCCGTTGGGGAACGCACTCCTATGTTCACCCAAGGGCCTCATCCTGTGCACACACCATTTTTCCAACCTTACCCTATGCCCGAGGAATACCCACGCCATCCTTCGAATGAGGACATTAAAAAATGGAGAATCCTAGAGGAAAGAATCAAGGCAATTGAGGGGAGTACTTATGAAGCCAGAGACGCAACGACCTATGCTTGGTTCTAGAC
Source organism: Canavalia ensiformis (assembly GCA_026541065.1). Taxonomy (NCBI): domain Eukaryota; kingdom Viridiplantae; phylum Streptophyta; class Magnoliopsida; order Fabales; family Fabaceae; genus Canavalia; species Canavalia ensiformis. The sequence continues at coordinate 3,990,436 of JAMKYM010000746.1, forward strand.
ATAGTAATCCCTCCCCAAATTCAAGGTTCCCTGAATTCGAGAAGTATCAAGGAACTAGCCGCCCGCAAATGCTTGTCCATTTTTTTCAAGACAGCCTTTTTAACCGGACCGTCGCCAACCGGATACACAAATTAGAGCGGACCCACATCCGTTCGTGGAGGGATCCGCCGAGGCCTTCCTCAAACAATACCAAGATAACGTGGAGATGGCTCCCGATCGGGACTCGGGGCCCGAATATGGCCAAGAGGGGATGAGACCTTCAAGCGCATGCTCAAAGATGGAGGGAGTTAGCCGCTCAAGTACAACCTCCATTATCCGAGAAAGAGCTGGTCAACACATTCATCGACACTCCAAGATCCTTTCTATGACAAGATGATTGGTGCCAGACTCCTAGCTTCTCTCGATGTCATCATCATTGGAGAAAGGATCGTGGCATGCGTCGAGGAAGAATCACGCACAACGCCACAAAGGGAGCCGCTGACGCCTACGTAAAAGAAGAGGCAGGTGACGCTTATAATGTAGCTTTCTGGTCAAGGACAAGATACACCTCCGATGGCGCTTATGGACCGACCGGTTTCCAACCATCATCATATACGCCCTACACACCATATCCTTACGTCGCCACCGCTTCCCAAACCGCCTATCCACCAACTTACAATTACCCAACGCAAACCTGACCGCCCACACCATACACGGTCCAAATACAAGCCATGAGCTCAAATTCTAGCCAAAGTCAGAAAAAGGAGAAAGATCTCGTCCAGCTTTGATCCAATTCCAATGACCTACATTGAGCCGCTACCTCGCTAATCCGTAGCTCCTTGGTGGTTCCTTACTCTCTGAAACCTCAAGAACCACCATACCCTAAATGGTACGATGCCAATGCCATATGTGGCTACCATGCGGGGTACATCGGTCATTCTACCGAAAACTGCCAAGTTTTGAAGCATAAGGTACAAGGCCTGATTGATGCTAAACGGCTAGACTTTGGGAAAATCACTCCTAATCCAAGTGTCAATCATGAGAGCTCATCCGCGTTAAGAAATGAGAACAAAGACGATCGGGGCCTTGCTTTGTGCAAATCAAGCTATCGAGGAAGATCATCCAAGATTTGTCATACTTTTCAATATCACTCTTTTGTAAATAAATCTTAATGAACATTTTTCAGGTTTCTCGAGCACGTGCTTTACATCATTGGCCTTACTTTAAAATTTACCATTCTTTTTATCCATTCAGCCCACTCCTTATTCCTATACCCAAACAGTAAATACTGATTGGTGATAATGTCAATACTGTAATAAATAATCTTGAACGTCTAGTTAATCAAGCTCAAAGAAAAAATCCCAATGAGGAAGTAGAATAACAACCAGGGATTCTAGATCCCCAGTCAAAGTGTCTTGTCAAACAAAAACATCCCGCTGGAATCAAGTTTAAATCCAGGAAAAATTAGGGATGGAAGAAAAGATCCGCTGAATTGGAAGCCTTAAATGATCCCGGCAAGATCAACGTACAACTATTCAAGAAAAAGAGGAAATCCCGCTGGATTGAATCAAAATGATCCAGGAAAAATCAGGGTCAAAATACAACTATTCAAGGAAAAGAAGAAAGCCCGCTGGATTAAGCCAAAACAATCCAGGCAAAAGTAGGGTTAAAGTTCAAGATTATATCAACAAAAGTCATGATCAAAAAAGGTCTTGCCGGTTTTCAACAACAATTCAGGAAAAAAATCAGGATCATATAAGAGCCCGCTAGGTCGACAATCATCAAAGAAGACCTAGGCAAAAGTTAGGGCATAATCAAGCAGAAGGCCCGCTAGGTCGAAAACCCGTAATGGCGACCTAGGCAAAAGTTAGGGCGCAATCAAGCAGAAGGCCCGCTAGGTCGAAAACCCGTAAGGGCAACCTAGGCAAAAGTCAGGGCGCAATCAAGCAGAAGGCCCGCTGGGTCGAAAATCTTCAAAAGAGACCTAGGCAAAAGTTAGGGCATAATCAAGCAGAAGCCCGCTAGGTCGACAAACAATCAAAGACGACTTAGGCAAAAGTTAGAAAATAATCAAATAGAAGCCCGCTAGGTCAACAATCAAGAACGACCTAGGAAAAAGTTAGGGCATAATCAAGCAGAAGGCCCGCTAGGTCAAACCCTCAAAGAAGACCTAGGCAAAAGTTAGGGCACACAATCAAGAGCCCGCTAGGTCAAAAACCCGTAAGGGCGACCTTGGCAAAAGTTAGGGCAATACAAACGACCTGCTGGGTTAAAAACTCAAAAGAACAACCCAGGCAAAATTAAGGTCAACATGACATTTCTGCACCTCATATCTTCCTAAAACTGGGGCAAAACTTTCCATTTCTCAAGTTTGCTTAATTTGACAATCGAGATTATGAAAAGCAGCATTGACATTTTCATCAAAAGGTGCCATTTGGGCAATCGAACCCACATCTTTTGTCATCTTTCCCTTTCAAATACACTGCCTTAAAACACCCTTTGCAAACCTTCTCTTTTCTTTTCATTGATCATCCATAAACCACTTTGCACGCCTCAAAATACACGTGCCGCAAAGAGATGTGAAAAATGTAAAGATAAAAAGGACTAATTTTGAAAATTCATGACAAGTCGGATGAATCCTTGACCGTTGCAACACGACAGGATTGTTTCCCAAAGATTCATCTTCCTACCAGCCACAACGCCATTAAGACGTAAGGAATATGTCTTATTCAATAATACTGACCACTGTGGGATCTCAAAGATCCTGACAAAAGCAAATTTACAGAATTGATCAAGAAAACTCTGAAATTGAGTCAATCCAACTCGTCCTGATTCTTGATTCTTTTCACACCCACTATGGAGTTGTCGAGGAAGGATGTGTCAGAAAAATCAAAAAATCAAGAGAAACAAAAATTTTACACCATTTCGTGGTTTGCATTCAATAGCATCTGTTTCATCAAATAAGGATTTCAAGCATCAAAATAAAAATCCTGCATCATTTTACATATTTCAAGCATCGAAATAAGAACCACACATCATTATTGCATTCTTGTCATTTACTCAAACAGCACAAAAGCATCTTTATTCAAGCATTGATAGCCCATTTTTCAAAACTAAATTTTTCTGAATCAATCATAATTTGAAACCAAATTAAGTTCAAACTGAGGCAAATGCTTGCCTACACAAAAATACAGTTTGAGATTATGAATCAAGTCCAAACTGGGGCAAACGCCTGCCCACAAAAATTTTAATTTGAGGCCATCCTCAAATTCTGAACCATGAACAAGATTGGGGAAAACACTTGCCTAGAAAATTCAAGTTGAGGCTATCCTCAATTCCTCAAACTCTAGGTCAAGCCCAAACTGGGGCAAATGCTTGCCTACACAATTCAATTTGAGGTCACCCTCAAACACAATTTAAGATCATTGAACAAACTAGGCTTAACATGCGCCCGCAAAACTCAAAGTTGAGGCAATCCTCAATTCCAAATTCAAGATAAGGCAAACAGGTGCACAAGGAAACTCAGGTTGAGGCAATCCTCAATTCTAGAATTCCAAAACGTTAGGCAGACGCTTGCTCAAAATCCCCTCAAGTTAGGGCATTCCTCGACTACCAAAGGCCTTCCAAACTGGGGCAAACATCTGCTCGAGAAAATTCAAGTTGAGGCAATCCTCAATTCCTCAACTCCAATCAAGCTCAATAGGGCAAAGTCGCCCAGAAAAATTCAAGTCAAGCTCATCGGCCTAAATCGGGCAAAATAGTCGCCCAAACTTCATTCAGATCAAGGCATTCCTCAATTGTCAGGAATATTTTAAACTGGGGCAAGATATGATTGCCCAAGTTTTCTCAAAGAGTAATCATTAAGTGCCAAAAAAAAAAAAAACCTTCAAGCGCAAGGTAGAATGCATCATTCATTCGTGGCCTATGTTGTCAGGCCATAGCATTACATCTTTACTTTCTTGCTCACTGGCCTATGTTGTCAGGCTAAAGCATTGCATCCAAACATTCCTGCTCATTGGCCTATGTTGTTAGGCCAAAGCATTACACCTTTACATTCTTGCTCACTGGCCTATGTTGTCAGGCTAAAGCATTACATCCTAACATTCCTGCTCACTGGCCTATGTTGTTAGGCCAAAGCATTGCACCTTTACATTCTTGCTCACTGGCCTATGTTGTCAGGCCATAACATTGCATCTTTATATTCTTGCTCATCAGGCCTATGTTGTCGCCATAGCATTACATCTTTACATTCTTGCTCGTGCCTATGTTGTAGCCATAGCATTGATCTTTGCATTCCCGCCAATGGCCTATATTGTCGTGCCATAGCATTGCATCTTTACTTTCTTGCTCATGCCTATGTTGTCGCTAAAGCATGACATCCTTCATTCCCCGCCAACGCCTATGTTGTCGTGCCATAGCATTGCATCCTTACATTATCGCCAGGCCTATGTTTGTCGCCGCCATAGTTTAGATTTATCGCTTTTAGGCCTATGTTGTCGCCGCCATGTAGCTAGATTTAATCGCCGTGCCTATGTTGTCGTGCCGCCATAGTTTAGATTTACCGCCAGGCCTATGTTGTCGCCGTAGTTTAGATTTATTGCTTTCAGCCTGCGTTGTTGTCGCCGTAGTTTAGATTTATTGCTTTCAAGCCTATGTTGTCGTGCCGCTATAGTTTAGATTTACCGCTTTCGTGCCTATGTTGTGCTGCCATAGTTTAGATTTATCGCCAGGCCTATGTTGTCGCCGCTATAGTTTAGATTTACCGCTTTCATGCCTATGTTGTCGTCACCATAGTTTAGATTTACCGCTTTTTAGGCCTATGTTGTCGCACCGTACGCTTAGATTTATTGCTTTCAGCCTATGTTGTCGTCTATAGTTTAGATTTACCGCTTTCAGTGCCTATGTTGTCGCCGCCATAGTTTAGATTTATCGCCAGGCCTATGTTGTCGCCGCCATAGTTTAGATTTATCGCTTCACCGGCCTATGTTGTCGCCGCTTATATAGTTCGGATCTACCGCTCACTGGCCTATGTTGTCGCCGCTTATAGTTTAGATTTACCGCGGCCTATGTTGTCGTGCCACCAGCATCACTTTAGATTTACCGCTTTCACCGGCCTATGTTGTCGCCGCTATAGTTCGATCCTACCGCCAGGCCTATGTTGTCGGTTGCCGCTATGGTTTAGATTTCCTCGCTCAATGCCTATGTTGTCGTGCTAAAGCATTGCACCAGAGTTTAGATTTACCGCTTCTCGGCCTACGTGTTGTCAAAAGCATCCATAGTTTAGATTTATCGCTTCACCGCCTATGTTGTCGTGCCACCATAGTTTAGATTTACCGCTCACCGGCCTATGTTGTCGTCCGCCATAGTTTAGATTTACTCGCCAGGCCTATGTTGTCGCCGCTTATAGTTTAGATTTATCGCTTCAGCCTATGTTGTCGTGCCACTATGTTTAGATTTATCGCCAGGCCTATGTTGTCGTTAGCCACCCTAGTTTAGATTTCATCGCCAGGCATATGTTGTCGTGCCGCCATGTAGCTTAGATTTATCGCCAGTGCCTATGTTGTAAGGCCTACGCCATGTAGCTTAGATTTACCGCCAGCCTATGTTGTCGCCTTTGTAGTTTAGATTTATCGCCAGGCTATGTTGTCGTCACGATAGTTTAGATTTCTCGTGATCATGGCCTATATTGTCAGGTCACCATCAAGTTTTAATTTCTGCATCATGGCCTATGTTGTCAGGGCACCATCAAGTTTAAATTTCTGCATCATGGCCTATGTTGTCAGGCCACCATCAAGTTTAAATTTCTGCATTATGGCCTATATTGTCAGGCCACCATCAAGTTTTGATTTCTGCATTATGGCCTATGTTGTCAGGCCACCATCAAGTTTAAATTTCTGCATTATGGCCTATGTTGTCAAGCCACCATCAAGTTTAAATTTCTGCATCATGGCCTATAGTGTCAGGCCACCATCAAGTCTACATTTCTGCATCATGGCCTATGTTCTTCAGTCTCATGGTTTAGTTTTCGATCACGCCTATAGTGTGCCACCATCAAGTTTCCCTTCTCGCACATTCAAGTTTTCTTTTTCGCACTCGCCTATAGTGTCGTGCCACTTGTACATACCTTACTTTTTAATTCTTGCACGTTTCCTTGCCTCAAATGTGCCCTTTCCACTCCACCGCTTTGTCTTAACAGGCCATTCTCTTCTACTCTACCCATTTTAATAGGTTATTTTCTTTTCATTTCGCTTGTCCTAACAAGCAGTCCCATGGCATTCCACGCATATCCTAACAAGTCTTCATTCATTTCAGCTTACTTAGGCTATGCCATCTAGCTTTGTATATTTAAACCCTATCGACACACGAAACTGGTAAAGTGATTCAACCACCGCTCTCAGGTATCCGAGGAGTCCACTTTAAGCTCAAAGCTTCGGTGTCGCTAGGACTTCTTCAAAAAGGGGGTCTCTGGACATAAGTTCACGTCTTTACTCATTTCCTACCACGATAATTCAGAGAATTGTTTCTCACATTATCTGTTAAGAAAATGAGTAAAGAGGGGCAAACTGTAAACACCGATTTATGTCCGAGGCCCCAATTGATAAAAAAAAATTTTTTTAAAAAAAAAATATATAAGCAAAAAAAAATACAGAAAACACAGAAAACAGAAAACATAATAAACAGAGAAATAAACAAACAAACAGAAAAGAAAAATAATAGAAAATAAATAAAACAAATCAGTAAACGAAAAAACTTTAATAATAGAAAGGAAAAGAACAGATATAATAAAAATCAAAATCAAGAATAAAAAAATAAAACAAAACAGAGATTAAAAATCAAAATTAAAAGTTTGGGAAAATTAATTTTGTTTTCCGAAAAATCAGAAATAAAAAATTTCATCAAAAACAAAAATCAGAGTAAAAACGTTTTGAGAAAAAATATAAAGTTAAAACAAAACAACAAATAAAAACATAAAACAAATATAAAATCTGAAATAATAAATTTCTGGAAATAAGAAAATAAAATCTGAAAAAATGATAAAAATCTGGAAAAGTAGAAAATAGGTAAAACTTGAGAAAATAAAAATAAAAGCGAAATTGAAAATAAAAAAAACAGAAAAACATTTTTAACATAAAACCGAAAACGGTTTTTAGAAAAAAGGGAAAAAAGAAAAAAACTGAGAAAAGGAAGATCTTAAGAGGAGTTTCAGTGAACCTCTCGAAGGACGGGGTCTTTCAACTCGGTTTTTAAATAAGAATTTTAGCAAAGAAGGAAGGGAAGGTTTTTTGGGGGGGACAGGAATTTTAGGTTCTCTAATTTTTCTCTCCGCAAGAGGAAAAGGCTTGAGGATGGCATGAAAGGACCTGGGAGCGTGATTTTTCGTTCGTCCCTGATGACAGAATCCTCGTCTTATACCTAACCGGGGCAGCTTCAACCTTCAAGTGGGGGTCCCTTCAAATCTGGAAGAAAGGTTGTTTTGAAAAGAAGAAGAGGCCATACAGTGCTATCAAGAAAGAAAGCCAAAGAAGAAAACGAAGGCATCGAGGGAAGCAAAAGGAAAGGGGGAGAAGAGGAGGCTGGCTTGTCGGAAGGAGGGATCTTCTAGCAAGATCGGAGACTTCCCCAGGGGTCCGCTTCTATTTCTATCATCGATAGACACCAAGGGTTAGCTCTACCAGGTTGCAGAAAGTCTTAACAAGCTCGGCGAAGAGGAGGAAAGAACCATGCTGATTCAAGCGAAAGCATCGGGTGCACAGGTTAGTAGCAAGTCTTGCATAAATCAATTTACCTTATCTTTAAATCAAGAACTTGGCATCAACCTTTTTCATCAAGAATCTCATGATAATCTGTTTAGACGCCGGTGAATTTCTATAATGGGATTCGGGAATTTACTTGTTAGCATAATGAGTAGGTGTTTGAGACGTGGTGCTAATAGATTTAAATCACAGTCCCTGCTATCTCTTACTATGAAAATTTGATCCTATCCGAGGAAATTGGAGATAAACTAAGAGTGGATTCGTTAGAATTCATAAGGCCCGCAAGTTGTGATCTTTAGCTTGAATATGGGGGTGTAACGCTGTACCCCTCCTCTCTGGGGCATGTGAAATGCTTGTCAATCAGATAAGTTTTTGTTGAGCCACTCCCACAGGTGAGTGCTGTCCCGAGAAAGAAAACTTGAAATCGCCTCGATGATTGATGCTATGCTCTCAGATAGGGCGTTGTTAAAGCAGAGGCCATTGTGATGAGGTCGATCGTAATGCCATCGTGTATAGCATGCAAAGATCATCATGTGCAGCATGCATGGTTGTCCTTTGAATAGAACTGGAGACGTGGTGGCACCAAGACAACGATTCTCATGTAAAGTCTGCTAAGTTGATGTACTATTTGCAACCTTTATTCAAAAACTAATGGCACACCAGAACCTTCAAACGAAACCATACTCTCAGAGGATGGGGAACGCACAAAAGTCGGGTTTCCAGTTTTACTATACATATACACGATGCCAGATGCGGCCAATACTGTAAGGGTCCCAAGGCGCACCACTAGTGCAGCATGCAGTAACTAAGGTCAAGAGCTGACGATATGCAAGAGTCTAAGTTGGATGTTTGAGAGTAGGAATATAAGGAGAAACTAGCGTCGAGACGATTCGGTGGCAATTGCTTTAATTATGGGGCAGCATAATCTCGGGTTCCCAGCATACTCGTTTGGTCCATTAGATGGTAGCATCTACAAGTTTTAACACTCAAGGTGAGGCCTGCTGAGTCTTCAAAACAGGTTATCCTAAATATGTCTAAAAGACCAGGCGTACTCATATGAAAAGAAGAGGTCCCATGCAGCTCCAAATAAGAATCCATTGAAATGTTTGAAATTAATTGGTGCTGTGAATAGACCTAACTAATAGTTTGGCTTGGTGGTGAGTACGCTGTCAGAAGACCTCCAGGACCATGGGCTGCGTACGTAAAAGCTCCCTAGTTTTCTTTAAAATAAAATCAGCAGACCTCATAATCAAGTAAAAGGCATGGTTTAGCGGTGTTATGCTGACCCTCTTACTGAAACTTTTAGACGGACCCACATGCGGCATCAACATGAATGCTCTTCCTGCCCCTGGTTGTAGAGATATATCGCACATAAAGGACCACAATATTCGATCCAAAACGTAGAAATTATAGCTGCCACTATTGACATCTTATGGAAAAGACGATTGCGTGGTGATGTTTCGGTGCTGGAAATCGATTACGAAGAGTGTTGAAAACCAACTAAGAGCCTTGCTTAATGGCTCGCCTGTCATCCTCCAAGGGTAAGGTCCCTAGCTCGAATTCCTGACGCCCTTCATTCAAATTTTTCTACGTAGAGCTAGTCCATGCATCCGGTATCACTCAAAGGGGAAGCAAGTGCATGCACAACTCTCATGCAAGATGTGTTCTTACACTCTTTAAAACCATGACTTAAAATCAATGAGAGGTGTTAAAGACATAGCCAGAAGCGTGGCCTGGTGGCACCACCTGCCACCCATAATGTCAACGTTTTGAGTTCGAGCCCCCCTGTGACCCTTTCTCTATAAAGGGGAAAATTAATTTGGACTCCCTACATAACTATAATGACGCGAGATTGTAAAAAACACCCAGTTTTAGTTGAGCGGTTAAGGACATTTCCTTCATCCACCAGGACATGGGTTCGAGATCCCCTGGAGGCAGTTTTCCTTTTAAAACATCTAAGCCACGACCGAGCCGTAAGCCGTCAAGCCATCTGTTAAGCTGGAAAGCCGAATGAGCCGCACAGGTCAGAGCCGCGAATTTCCTTCCTAGCCAGGCATAGCAACCATTTCAAGCCACATGGGCCACAAAAGGCCAACTCCATAATTCTTACATTGCAACTGGGCCTACACTTTGGAAATTACAAATTGCCCCCTAAGGTCCCAAAATTGCAAAACAGCCCCCACACTTGCCAAAATTGCAAACAAAATTCAAAATATAAAATTCTACAAAATTCAAAATTCTTTTTCCACAAAATTCTTTTTCCTTTATTCTTTTCTACAAAATTCAAAATAAATTTCTACAAAATTCAAATATAAATTTCTACAAAATACAAAATTCTTTTCCACAAAATTCTTTTTCCTTTGTTCTTTTCTACAAAATAAATTTCCACAAAATTCTTTTTTCCTTTATTCTTTTCTATAAAATTCAAAATAAATTTCTACAAAATAAAATAAAATTCTACAAAATTCAAAATTCTTTTTCCACAAAATTCTTTTTCCACAAAATTCTTTTTCCTTTATTCTTTTCTACAAAATTCCTTTATTCTTTGTTACAAAATTCAAAAATTCTTTTTCTACAAAATTTCTTTTTCTCCAAAAATTACAAAAAAAAAAATTCAAACCAAGTTCTTCTTTTAATCCTTTTCTTCGAATCAAATCAAGATAATTCTTTTTCTCAAATTTCCAAACAATTTCAATACCTTTTCTCAAAGTTAATTCAAGTTTTCAAATTCATTTCAAAATCAATTCCTTTTCCGAACCATATATTCAAATTAAATTCTTTTCAAAATATTTTGGAATCTTCGATCTCACGCAATGGGCTCTAAATGAGGGGCTGGCGGTTCACCTGCTGTCCAACATTTAGAAGTCTGTATAGGCCCCCGTGCTGCCGTAGCCGCCTCGGGTCTTGTGCACAAGTGGACCAAAGATCCTTTCAAAAAACGAAAACCTCTTCAAAATGTCATCTATCTTTTAAACATCTCCGAAGGTCAAGCCTTCATGAACTAGAACTACGTAAGCCTTGAGTTTCCCATTGCACCGGGGAATACGTAGGAGCAGGATCAAGTCCTGTCAGGCTAACCTCCATCAAGTTATTTTATGTCACATTAATTAAGGGATCAAACAGTTTTCAAAAGTCGCACACTCAGTTTAAGGGTACTGTTCTTCAGAACGGGCGAGTGGGGTGCCTAACACCTTCCCCACTCGTAATCGACTCCCGAACCTAAATCTCTACCTCGAGTCATGTTTTTTTCCAAATATTTTCCCCTTAAATAAAAATTTGGTGGCGACTCCACATTAATTCGAAACAATTCATTTTAAAATTTTAGCGAGTTCGTCGTCTCGTCGGAATTACGGTTGCGACACATAGCATCACCTCTAAATGATTTAGTCAAGAAAAATGTCAAATTTGAATATGGGGAAAAACAAGCCAAGGCCTTTCAAGCCTTGAAAGAGAGACTTACCCAAGCACCCATCCTAGCTCTTCCAAAATTTAGCAAAAATTTTGAGTTAGAATGTGATGCTTCTAATGTTGGGATAGGGGCAGTTTTATTGCAAGAGGGACATCCCATAGCTTACTTTAGTGAAAAACTAAATGGAGCATCCCTTAATTACCCTACCTATGGAAAAGAGCTCTATGCACTCATTAGGGCCCTTCAAACTTAGCAACATTACTTGTTGACCAAGGAGTTCATCATCCATAGTGATCATGAGTCACTAAAATACCTTAAGGGTCAAAAGAAGTTGAGTAGGAGACATGCTAAATGGGTTGAGTTTTTGGAGCAGTTCCCCTATGCCATTAAACATAAGCAAGGAAAGATCAATAAGGTGGCTGATGCCCTATCTAGAAGAAAAACTTTGTTAAATTCTTTAGGAACCACCTTGATTGGTTTTGAAAACTTTGGGGAGCTATACCCAAATGACTTAGAGTTTGGAGATCTCTACAAGTCATGTACCCAAAAAGCCTGTGATGGATACTTTAGGCATGAGGGAGTCTTATTTAAGAACAATAGAGTTTGTGTGCCTAAAGGAACCATTAGGGATCTCATCTTAAGAGAATCCCACCAAGGGGGGGTTAATGGGTCACTTTGGAATCCAAAAGACTTTGGATATCCTTAAAGAACATTTGTTTTGGCCACACATGAAAAGAGATGTTCAAAGACTTTGTGCCCAATGCATTGTATGCAAAAAGGCTAAATCTAGGTCAATGCCCCATGGCCTTTACACTCCCCTTCCTATCCCCAATGTCCCATGGGTTGACATTAGCATGGGTTTTGTGTTAGGATTTCCTAGAACCCAAAGGGGCATGGACTCAATCTTTGTGGTAGTAGATAGATTTTCTAAGATGGCTCACTTTATTCCTTGCCACAAGGTTGATGATGCTAGTCACATAGCAAAACTATTCTTTAGAGAAGTGGTGAGATTACATGGAATCCCTAAGAGTATAGTTTCCGATAGAGACACCAAGTTCCTCAGTCATTTTTGGAGGACACTATGGTCTAGGTTAGGAACTAAACTTTTGTTTCCCACCACTTGCCATCCACAAACCGATGGCCAAACTGAAGTGGTAAATAGGACTCTTTCCACCTTGTTAAGAGTTTTTGTTCAAAAAAATATTAGGTCTTGGGAAGAATGTTTGCCTCACATAGAGTTTTCTTACAATAGGGCTACCCATACCACTACCTTGCATAGTCCTTTTGAAGTAGTCTATGGATTTAATCCCCTTACTCCTCTTGATCTAATTCCTTTACCTAATGTGGTTGAATATCATAACAAAGATGGAGCCCAAAAGGCTGAATATGTTAAGCAACTTCACACTAAGGTAAGGCAACAAATTGAAAATAAAAATGAACATTATGCTAGAATGGCTAATAAAAAAAGGAAAGAACTTGTACTTGAACCTGGTGATTGTGTTTGGTTGCACTTAAGAAAAAAATGCTTCCCTGGTCTTAGGAAATCAAAACTCTATCCTCGGGGGGCTGGCCCATTTCAGGTAATTGAAAGAGTTAATCCTAATGCATATAAACTTGATTTACCTGGTGATTATGGGGTGCATGCTACTTTTAATATATCTGACTTAACTCCTTGCCTTGCAGATGATGACTTCCATTCGAGGTCGAATGCTCTTTAAGAGGGAGGGGATGATGTGAGAATGACCATTAAGGGACCAACCACTAGGTCAAGGGCCAAGAGAATTCAACAAGAGGTGGAAGCATTACTTCTTAAAAGGAAGGAATATCATGAAGAAATGTCATCCATGGAATTATCATTCAAGAAAATTGTGGATTTCAAAATTTTAGCTTAGGAAGAATAAATCTGAAATTAGTAATTTCAATTTGATTGTATTTTCTTAACTTGTAAAAGTAGGGATAGTTTATTCCAACATGGGATAAGATTAGACTATTTAGAATAGGAATAGGCTTAGCCTAAGGGCTTGGTTGGCTAGGAGCAGTCCATACCCACAACCAAGCAGCCCCCTTCCCTTTTTCCTATAAATAAGGGCTTAATGTAAGCAAATGGTACCTTTGGTCATTTTATACTATTGGAATCCGAGAATTCCCTTGAAGGAGCAGCTTTCTCTTCTCTTTCTTCTCCTCTTACTTGTTCTTGAGGTCAAGACCCTTTTCCTTATCATTAGAGCCTCCAATGTGGTGGAACTTGGCTTATCTTCCTAGCTTCCTCTAGCTAGTGGAGTGGTGCCTAGCTTAGGAATTATTTTTCTGCAATTTAAATTCTGCCATTTACCTTCTTGCAATTTACAATTTTGGTTCTTAGTTTATGCTTTAATTTTCATCCCCTTTCCACTTTAATTTTGGTCATTTTCGTTTTGCCTTTTCTTCCATTTGGGCACTTTATTTCCAGCCTTTAATTCTTGCAATCACCTTCCCCAATTCCCTCTTTACATTCTGCAAATTTATGTTTCCTCGTCTTTCCATTTTTATGCACAATTTTGTGCTACAACATTGAACACAATTTGAGGAGCTCCCAAAACTGCTCTGAATTTTGAGCTTCAATTCTACCTCCAACTAGGTCCATCCTCCTCCTCCCAAGTGGGTTGTATTAGATGATGATGATGATGATGATGATCTAGATGATGATGATGTTGAGGAAGACGAAGAGGATCAATAACGATGATGTTGATGTTGATATTCAATGTATCGGTAATGAATGATGATCGTGATGGTGAAGATGGTGATTCTAATGATAATGATGATGATGATGATGATGAACGACGATGATGATAATGGTAATGATGATGATGATGATGAGAAGGAGGAGGAGGAGGAGGAGGAGGAGAAGGATGATGATAAGGATCATGTTGATGATGATGGTGATGAACGATGATGATGATGATGATAATGATGATGATGATCATGATGATGATGAGGTGGATAATGTTTAGGCTAACGAATAAAATTGATGATCATGATGATGTTGAAGATGACGTATAGGATTAATGATGATGATGATATTCAATATGTTGATAATGAATGACGATAGAGATGGTAATGATGACGATTGGGATGATGATGATAATGAATGATGATGATGATGATGATGACGAACGATGCCGATGACAATGATGAACGACGATAATGTTGTTGATGATAATGATCAACTATGGTAAACGTTGATGATGATGATGATGATGATATGAACGATGATGACCATGATGATGATTGATCATAATGATCACGATGATGATGAGGATGACGAATAAGATTGATGATGATGATGATGATGATGATGATATTCAATGTGTCGGTAATGAATGACAATCGTGATGGTGATGATGATGATTGTGATGATGATGATGATAATGATAATGACAATGATGATGATGATGATGATGATGGGTAGGATAACAAATAGGATTCATGATTTTGAATTTGAGAACGACGAATAGCATTGATGATGATGACCGTATGCAATGTCGGTAACGAACGATGATAGTTTTCTCGATGGTGAAGATGATGACAATGATGATGATGATGATGATGAACAATGATGCTGATGATGATGATGAACTTGATGATGATGATGATGAACGATGATTATATCGATGATAAACGATGATTATGATCATAATGATCGTGAATGATGATGATGATGATGATGGTGATGATAATGATAATGATTGATGATGATCATGATGAATGATGATAATGACAATGATGATAATGGTGATGTTGATAATGACAATGATGATAATGATGATGTTGAATGGTGATGATGACCGATGATGATGATGATGATGATGATGATGATGATGATGAACTATGGTAAATGTTGATGATTATGTTTTTTTAGGGATGACGATGATGATTTATGATGATGTTGAGGGTGACGATGATGATGATGATGATGATATTGATGATGATGATGTTGAGGAAGACGAATAGGATCGATAATGATGATGTTGATGTTGATATTCAATGTGTCGGTAATGAATGATGATCGTGATGGTGAAGATGGTGATTCTAACGAAAATGATGATGATGATGATGATGATGAACGATGATGGTTATAATGATAATGATGATTATGATGATGATGATGATGATGAGGAGGAGGAGGAGGAGGAGGGTGATGATGATGTTGATGATTATGAGGACGAGGAGGATGATGATGAGGATCATGTTGATGATGATGGTGATGAACAGTGATGATGGTGATGATAATGATGATGATGATCATGATGGTGAGGAGGAGGATAATGTTTGGGTTAACGAATAAAATTGATGATGGTGATGATGTTGAAGATGACGAATAGGATTGATGATGATGATGATATTCAATGTGTCGATAATGATTGACGATGGTGATGGTGATGATGACAATTGGGATGTTGATGATAATGAATGATGATGATGATTATCAACAATGATGATGATAATGATGAATGACGATAATGTTGATGATGATAATGATGAACTATGGTAAACGTTGATGATAATGATGATGATGATATGGACGATGATGACCATGATGATGACTGATGATAGTGATGATGATGATGATCTCTATAATGATCATGATGATGATGAGGATGACGAATAAGATTGATGTTGATGATGCTGATGATATTCAATGTGTCGGTAATGAATGACGATCGTGATGGTGATGTGACGATTGTGATGATGATGATGATGATGAGAATGATAATGATAATGATACTGATAATCATAATGATGATGATGATGATGATGATGATGATGTTGAGGATAACAAATAGGATTGACGATTTTGAATTTGAGGATGACGAATAGCATTGATGATGATGATCATATGCAATGTCGGTAACGAACAATGATAGTGATGGTGATGGTGAAGATGATGATAATGAAGATGATGATGATGATGATGATGATGATGATGAGGAACAATGATGCTGATGATGATAATGGATGATGATGTTGGTGAACTTGATGATTATGATGATGAACGATGATTATATCGATGAGAAACGATCATTATGATGATAATGATCGTGACTAATGATGATAATGACCATGACTGACGATGATGATGATGATGATGAACGATGATAATGACAATTATGATAATGATGATGCCGAATGGTGATGATGATGTTGATGATGACCGATGATAATGATGATGAACTACGGTAAATGTTGATGATTATGTTTTTTCGGGAATAACGATGTGTTTTCTGATGATGTTGAGGGTGACGACGACGATGATCTTGATGATGGTGATTATTAGGAAGACGAATAGGATCGATAATGATGATGTTGATGTTGATATTCAATGTGTCGGTAATGAATGATGATCGTGATGGTGAAGATGGTGATTCTAACGATAATGATGATGATGATGATGAACATGATGATAGTGATGATAGTGATGATGATGATATTCAATGTGTCGGTAATGAATGACGATCGTGATGGTGATGATGATAATGATGATAATGATAATGGTAATGATGATGATGATGATGATGATGATGCTGATGATGATGATGTTGAGGATACCAGATAGGTTTGATGATTTTGAATTTGAGGATGACGAATAGCATTGATGATGATGATCATATGCAATGTCGGAAACGAATGATGATAGTGACGGTGATGGTGAATATGATGATAATGACGATGATGATGATGATGATGAACAATGATGCTGATGATGAACTTGATGATGATGATGATGATGAACGATGATAATGACAATGATGAACTATGGTAAATGTTGATGATTATGTTTTTTCGGGGATGAAGATGATGATTTATGATGATGTTGAGGGTGACGATGATGATGATGATGATGACCTTGATGATGATGATGTTGAGGAAGATGAATATGATCGATAATGATGATGTTGATGTTGATATTGAATGTGTCGGTAATGAATAATGATCGTGATGGTGAAGATGGTGATTCTAACGATAATGATGATGATGATGATGATGAGGACAAGAAGGATGATGATGAGGATCATGTTGATGATGATGGTGATGAACGATGATGATGATGATGATAATGATGATGATGATCATGATGATGATGATGAGGATAATGTTTGGGCTAACGAAAAAAATTGATGATGATGATGATGTTGAACATGATGAATAGAATTGATGATTATGATCATGATGTTCAATGTGTCGATAATGAATGACGATAGTGATGGTGATGATGACAATTGGGATGATGATGATAATTAATGATGATGATGATGATGATGAACGATCATGATGATAATGATGAATGACGATAATGTTGATGATGATAATGATGAACTATGGTAAACGTTGATGATGATGATGATATGAACGATGATGACCATGATGATGATTGATGATAGTGATGATGATGATGATCTTGATAATGATCATAATGATGATGAGGATGACGAATAAGATTGATGTTGATGATGATGATGGTATTCAATGTGTCGGTAATGAATGACGATCGTGATGGTGATGATGACTATTGCGATGATGCTGATGATAATGATAATGATAATGATGATGATGATGATGATGATGATGATGATGATCATGATGTTGAGGATAACAAATAGGATTGATGATTTTGAATTTGAGGATGGGGAACAGCATTGATGATGATGATCATATGCAATGTCGGTAACGAACGATGATAGTGATGGTGATGGTGAAGATCATGATAATGATGATGATAATGATAATGAACAATGATGCTGATGATGAACTTGATGATCATGATGATGAACGATGATTATATCGATGATAAATGATGATTATGATGATAATGATCGTGAATGATGATTATGATGATGATGATAATGATCATGACTGACGATGACGATGATGATGATGATGAACGATGATAATGACAATGATAATAATGATGATGTTAAATGATGATGATGATGATGATGTTGATGATCATGAATGATGATAATGATGATGATGATGATGATGATGATGAACTATGGTAAACGTTGATGATTATGTTTTTTTGGGGATGACAATGATGATTGATGTTGATGTTAAGGGTGAAAATACTGATGATGATGATGATGATGATGATGATGATGATGATGATCTTGATGATGATGATGTTGAGGAAGACGAATAGGATCGATGGTGATGATGTTGATGTTGATAATCAATGTGTTGGTAATGAATGATGATCGCGATGGTGAAGATGGTGATTCTAACGATAATGATGATGATGATGATGAGGACGGGGAGGATGATGATGAGGATCACGTTGATGAGGATGGTGGTGAACGATGATGATGATGATGTTGATAATGATGATGATGATGAGGAGGATAATGTTTGGGCTAACGAATAAAATTGATGATGATGATGATGATGTTGAAGATGACGAATAGGATTGATGATGATGATGATATTCAATGTGTCGATAATGAATGACGATAGTGAAGGTGATGATGAGGATTGGGATGATTATGATAATGAATGATGATGAAGATGATTATCAACGATGATGATGATAATGATGAACGACGATAATGTTCATGATGTTAATGATGAACTATGGTAAACATTGAAGATGGTGATGATGATGATATGAACGATGATGACCATGATGATGATTGATCATAGTGATGATGGTGATGATCTTAATGATGATCATGAGGATGATGAATAAGATAATGTTGATCATGATGATGATATTCAATGTGTCTGTAATGAATGACAATAGTGATGGTTATGATGACGATTGTGTTGATGATGATGATGATGATGATGATGATGATGATGATGATGATGATGATGATGATGATGATGATGATAATGATGATGATGATGATGATGATAATGATCATGATGACAATGATGATGATGATGATGTTGAGAATAACAAATAGAATTGATGATTATTATTGAGGATGACGAATAGCATTGATGATGATGATTATTTGCAATGTAGGTAATGAACGATGATAGTGATGGTGATGGTGAAGATGATGATGATGATGATGATAAACAATGATGATGATGATGATAATGATGATGATGATGATGATAAACAATGATGATGATGATGATAATGATGATGATGAATTTGATGATGATAATGATGATGATGCTAGCGAGGGTGATGATGATGATGATGATGATGATGAACGATGATTACAATGATAATAAATGATGATTATGATGAAAATGATCGTGAATGATGATGATGATGATGATAATGATCATGACTGACGACGATGATGATGATGATGATGATGATGATGAACGATGATAATGACAATGATAATAATGATGATGTTGAATGATGATGTTGATGATGTTGATGATCATGAATGATGATAATGATGATGATGATGATGATAATGATGAAC
>JAMKYM010000746.1:4015000-4074995 GCA_026541065.1 Canavalia ensiformis
GATGATGATGAACGATGATTACAATGATGATAAATGATGATTACGATGAAAATGATCGTGAATGATGATGATGATGATGATAATGATCATGACTGACGACGATGATGATGATGATGATGAACGATGATAATGACAATGATAATAATGATGATGTTGAATGATGATGATGATGACGATGTAGATGATCATGAATGATGATAATGATGATGATGATGATGATAATGATGAACTATGGTAAACGTTGATGATTATGTTTTTTTGGGGATGACAATGACGATTTATGTTGATGTTAAGGGTGAAAATAATGATGATGATGATGATGATGATGATCTTGATGATGATGATGTTGAGGAAGACAAATAGGATCGATAGTGATGATGTTGATGTTGATAATCAATGTGTCGGTAATGAATGATGATCGTGATGGTGAAGATGGTGATTCTAACGATAATGATGATGATGATGATGAGGACAGGGAGGATGATGATGAGGACAGGGAGGATGATGATGAGGATCATGTTGATGAGGATGGTGGTTAACGATGATGATGATAAGGAGGATAATGTTTGGGCTAACGAATAAAATTGATGATGATGATGATGATGATGTTGAAGATGACGAATAAGATTGATGATGATGATGATATTCAATGTGTCGATAATGAATGACGATAGTGAAGGTGATGATGAGGATTGGGCTGATTATGATAATGAATGATGATGAAGATGACTATCAACGATGATGATGATAATGATGAACGACGATAATGTTGATGATGTTAATGATGAACTATGGTAAACATTGAAGATGATGATGATGATGATATGAATGATGATGACCATGATGATGACTGATCATAGTGATGATGGTGATGATCTTGATGATGATCATGAGGATGACGAATAAGATTAATGTTGATGATGATGATGATATTCAATGTGTCTGTAATGAATGACGATCGTGATGGTGATGATGACGATTCTGATGATGATGATGATGATGATAATGATGATGATGATGATGATCATGACGATGATGATGTTGATAATAACAAATAGGATTGATGATTATGATTTTGAGGATGACGAATAGCATTGATGACGATGATGATGATGATGATGTTGAGAATAACAAATAGGATTGATGATTATGATTTGAGGATGATTTAATAGCATTCATGATGATGATTATTTGCAATATAGGTAATGAACGATGATAGTGATGGTGATGGTGAAGATGATGTTGATGATGATGATAAACAATGATGATGATGATGATAATGATGATGATGATGATGATGAACTTGATGATGATAATGATGCTGATGCTGGTGATGGTGATGATGATGATGATGATGATGATGAATGATGATTACAATGATGATAAATGATGATTATGATGAAAATGATCGTGAATGATGTTGTTGATGATGATGATGATGATCATGACTAACGACGACGACGATGATGATGATGATGATGATGATGATGATGATGTTATTGATCATGAATGATGATAATGATGATGATGATGATAATGATGAACTATAGTAAACGTTGATGATTATGTTTTTTTGGGGATGACAATGATGATTTTTGTTGATGTTGAGGGTGAAAATAATGATGATGATGATGATGTTGAGGAAGACGAATAGGATCGATAATAATGATGCTGATGTTGATTTTCAATGTATCGATCATGAATGATGTGGAAGATGACAAAAAGGATTGATGATGATGATGATATTCAATGTGTCGATATTGAATCACGATAGTGATGGTGATGATGCCGATTAGGATGATGATGATTATGATGAACGAGAATAATGTTGATGATGATAACGATGAACTATGGTAAACGTTGATGATGATGATATGAACGATGATGACCATGATGATGACTGATGATAGTGATGATGATGCTGATCTTGATGATGATGAAGATGACGAATAAGATTAATGTTGATGATGATGATGATATTCAATGTGTCTGTAATGAATGACGATCGTGATGGTGATGATGACGATTCTGATGATGATGATGATGATGATAATGATGATGATGATGATGATCATGACGATGATGATGTTGATAATAACAAATAGGATTGATGATTATGATTTTGAGGATGACGAATAGCATTGATGACGATGATGATGATGATGATGTTGAGAATAACAAATAGGATTGATGATTATGATTTTGAGGATGACTAATAGCATTGATGATGATGATTATTTGCAATATAGGTAATGAACGATGATAGTGATGGTGATGGTGAAGATGATGTTGATGATGATGATAAACAATGATGATGATGATGATAATGATGATGATGATGATGATGAACTTGATGATGATAATGATGCTGATGCTGGTGAGGGTGATGATGATGATGATGATGATGATGAATGATGATTACAATGATGATAAATGATGATTATGATGAAAATGATCGTGAATGATGTTGTTGATGATGATGATGATGATCATGACTAACGACGACGACGATGATGATGATGATGATGATGATGATGATGATGTTATTGATCATGAATGATGATAATGATGATGATGATAATGATGAACTATAGTAAACGTTGATGATTATGTTTTTTTGGGGATGACAATGATGATTTTTGTTGATGTTGAGGGTGAAAATAATGATGATGATGATGATGTTGAGGAAGACGAATAGGATCGATAATAATGATGCTGATGTTGATTTTCAATGTATCGATCATGAATGATGTGGAAGATGACGAAAAGGATTGATGATGATGATGATATTCAATGTGTCGATAATGAATCACGATAGTGATGGTGATGATGCCGATTAGGATGATGATGATTATGATGAACGAGAATAATGTTGATGATGATAACGATGAACTATGGTAAACGTTGATGATGATGATATGAACGATGATGACCATGATGATGACTGATGATAGTGATGATGATGCTGATCTTGATGATGATGAAGATGACGAATAAGATTAATGTTGATGATGACGATGATAGTCAATGTGTCGGTAACGAATGACGATCGTGATGGTGATGATGACGATTGTGATGATGATAATGATGATGATGATGATGTTGAGGATATCAAATAGGATTGATGATTTTGATGTTGAGGATGACGAATAGGATTGATGATGATGATCATATGCAATGTCGGTAATGAACAATGATAGTGATGGCGATGGTGAAGATGATGATGATGATGATGCTGGTGAGGGTTATGATCATGATGATGATGATGATGATGTTGATGATGAACGATGATGATGATGATGATGATGATGACGATGATGATGATGAACGATGATAATGATGATAATGATGAAATATGGTAAACATATATGATTACGTTTTTTGGGGGATGACGATGATGATTTATGATGATGTTGAGGGTGACGATGATGATGATGATGAAGATGTTGATGACCTTGATGATGATGATGTTGAGGAAGACGAATAGGATCGATAATGTTGATGTTGATGTTGATATTCAATGTGTCGGTAATGAATGTTGATGGTGATGGTGAGGATGGTGATTCTAACAATAATGATGATGATGATGAACGACGATGGTGATAATGATAATGATTATGATGATAATGATGATGATGAGGAGGAGGAGGATGATGATGATGAGGATCATGTTGATGATGATGATGATGCTCATGATGATGGTGAGGAGGATAAGGTTCGGGCTAACGAATAAAATTGATGATGATAATCATTGTTGAAGATGATGAATAGGATTGATGATGATGATCATATTCATTGTGTCGATAATGAATAACGATAGTGACAGTGATGATGACGATTAGGGTGATGATGATAATAAATGATGATGAAGATGATTATGAACGATGATGATGATAATGATGAACGACGATAATGTTGATGATAATAATGATGAACTATGGTAAACGTTGATGATGATGATGATATGAACGATGATGACCATGATGATGATTGATGATAGGACGATTGATGAGAATGACGAATAAGATTGATGTTGATGATATGATGATGATGATGATATTCAATGTGTCGGTAATGAATGACGATCGTGATGGTGATGATGACGATTGTGA
Organism: Canavalia ensiformis; assembly: GCA_026541065.1. NCBI lineage: Eukaryota > Viridiplantae > Streptophyta > Magnoliopsida > Fabales > Fabaceae > Canavalia > Canavalia ensiformis. The sequence continues at coordinate 4,019,113 of JAMKYM010000746.1, forward strand.
TGATGATTATGATAATGATAATGATGATGATAATGATAGTGATGATGATGTTGAGGATAACAAATAGGATTGATGATTATGATGTTGACGAAGACGAATAGCATTGATGATGATGATGATATGCAATGTACCGGTATTGAACGATGATAGTGATGGTGATGGTGAAGATGATAATGATGATAATGATGATTATAATGATGATGATGATGATGGTTGATGATTATGATGACGATAAACGATGATTATGATGATAACGATCATGAATGATGATGATGATGATGATGATGATGATGATGATAATGATCATGACTGACGATGATTATGATGATGATGAACGATGATAATGACAATGACGATGCTAGATGATGATGATGATGATGAATGATGATAATCATGATGATAATAATGATGATAATGATGAACTATGGTAAACGTTGATGATTATTTTTTTAAGGGATGACGATGATGACTGATGATGATGTTGAGGGTGACGATGATGATGATGATGATGATGATGATTGTGATCTTGATGATGATGATGTTGAGGAAGACGAATAGGATCGATAATGAGGATGCTAATGTTGATATTCAATGTGCCGGTAAGGAATGATGATCGAGATGGTGAAGATGGTGATTCTAACGATAATGATGATGATGATGTTGAACGACGACGACGATGATGATGAGGACTATGATGATAAGGAGGGTGATGATGAGGATCATGTTGATGATGATGGTGATGAACGATGATGATCATGATGATCATGATGATCATGATGATGATGATCATGATGAGGAGGAGGAGGATAACATTTAGCGTAACGAATAAAATTGATGTGATGGTGATGTTGAAGATGACGAATAGGATTGATGATGATGATGATATTCAATGTGTCGATAATGAATGACGATAGTGACGGTGATGATGACGTTTGGGACGATGATGATGATGATGATGATGAACGATGATGATGATGTTGATGTTGAACGAAGATAATGATGATGATGATGATGATAATGATGAACTATGGTAAATGTTGATGATTATGTTTTTTTAGGGATGACGATGATGATTTATGATGATGTTGAGGGTGACGACGACGACGATGATGATGATGACAATGATCTTGACGATCATGATATTGAGGAAGACGAAGAGGATCGATAATGATGATGATGATATTGATATTCAATGTGTCGGTAATGAATGATGATCGTGATGGTTAAGATGGTGATTCTAACGATAATGATGATGATGATGATGATGGTGAACGACGATGATGATAATGATAATGATGATGATGACGACGATGATGATGATGACGATGATGATGATGATGATGATGATGAGGATCATGTTTATGATGATGGTGAGGAACGATGATGATGATGATGATAATGATGATCATGATCATGATGATGAGGAGGAGGATAATGTTTAGGATAACGAATAAAATTGATGATGATGATGATGTTGAGGATGACGAACAAGATTGATGATGATGATGATATTCAATGTGTCAGTAATGAATGAGGATAATGATGGTGATGATGACGATTAGGATGATGACCATAAGGAATGATGATGATGACTATGATGATGACCGATGATGATGATAATGATGAACGACGATAATGTTGATGATGATAATGATGAACTATGGTAAACGTTGATGATGATGATGATGATGATATGAACGTTGATGACCATGATGATGATTGATGATAGTGATGATGATGATGATCTTGATGATGATGAGGATGACGAATAAGATTAATGTTCATGGTGATGATGATATTCAATGTGTTGGTAATGAATGACGATCGTGATGGTCATGATGACAATTGTGATGATGGTGATGATAATGATAATGATAATGATAATGATAATGATGATGATGATGATGATGATGTTGAGGATAACAAATAGGATTGGTGATTATGATGTGGAGGATGACGAATAGCATTGATGATGATGATCATATGCAATGTGATGGTAATGAATGATGATAGTGATAGGTGATGGTGAAGATGATGACGACGATGATGATGATGATGATGATGAAGGATGATTATAATGATGATCAACCATGATTATGATGATAATGGTCATGAATGATGATGATGAAAATGATCATGACTGACAATGATGATGATGATGATGATGATGATGAACGATGATAATGACAATGATGATAATAATGATGATGATGATGATGATGTTGATGATGAACGATGAGAATGATGATGATGATGATGATGATAATGATGAACTATGGTTAACGTTGAGGAATATGTTTTTCTGGGGATGACCATAATAATTTATTATGATGTTGAGGGTGACGACGACGATGATGATGATGATGACAATGATCATGACGATGATGATGTTGAGGAAGACGAAGAGGATCGATAATGATGATGATGATATTGATATTCAATGTGTCGGTAATGAATGATGATCGTGATGGTGAAGATGGTGATTCTAACGATAATGATGATGATGATGATGAACGACGATGATGATAATGATAATGATGATGATGATGAGGAGGAGGAGGAGGAGAAGGATTATGAGGATCATGTTTACGATGATGGTGATGAATGATGATGATGATGATGATCATGATGATGATAATGAGGAGGAGGATAATGTTTATAATAACGAATAAAATTGATTATGATGATGATGTTGAAGATGACGAATAGGATTGATGATGATGATGATATTCAATGTGTCGATAATGAATGAGGATAGTGATGGTGCTGATGACGATTAGGATGATGATCATGATGACGAATGCTGATAACGATGATGATGATGATGATGATGATGATGATGATGATGATGATGAACGATGATAATGACAATGATGGTAATAATGGTGTTCAATGATGATGATGATGATGATGATGATGTTGATGATGAACGATGAGAATGATGATGATGATGATGATAATGATAATGATGAACAATGGTAAACGTTGATGAATATGTTTTTTTGTGGATGACCATGATGATTTATTATAAGGTTGAGGGTGACGACGAAGACAACGATGATGATGATGATGATGATCTTGATGATGATGATGATGAGGAAGACGAATAGGATCTGTAATGATGATGTTGATGTTCATATTCAATGTGTCGGTATTGAATGATGATCGTGATGGTGAAGATGGTGATTGTAATGATAATGATGACGATGATGATAATGATAACGATGATGATGATGATGAGGAGGAGGAGGAGGAGGAGGAGGAGGAAGATGATGAGGATCATGTTTGTGAGGATGGTGATAAACGATGATGATGATGATGATAATCATGACGATGATCATGATGATGAGGAGGAGGATAATGTTTAGGGTAACGAATAAAATTGATGATGATGATGATGATGTTGAAGATGACAAATAGGATTGATGATGATGATGATATTCATTGTGTCGATAATGAATGACGATAGTGATGGTGATGATGACGATTGGGATGATGATGATGATGAATGATGATGACGATGATGATGAACAATGATCATGATAATGATGAACGACGATAATGTTGATGATGATAATGATGAACTATGGTAAACGTTAAAGATGATGATGATGATCTTGATGATGATATGAACGATGATGATGATGATGATGATGATGATGATCTTGATGATGATGAGGATGACGAATAATATTGATATTGAAGATGATGATGATACTCAATGTATCGGTAATGAATGACGATTGTGATGGTGATGATGACGATTGAGATGATGATGATGATGATGATAATGATAATGATCATGATGATGATGACGATGATGATGATGATGATGATGATGTTGAGGATAACAAATAGGATTGATGATTATGATGTTGAGCATGACGAATAGCATTGATGATGATGATCATATCCAATGTGTCAGTAATGAACGATGAAAGTGATGGTAATGGTGAAGATGATGATGATGATAATGATGAACGATGATTATAATTATGATCAACGATGATTATGATGATAATGATCATGAATGATGATGATGATGATGATGATAATGATCATGACCGACGATGATGATGATGATGATGATGAACAATGATAATGACAATGATGATAATTACGAGGCTGAATGATGATGTTGATGATGATGAAGATGTGAACGATGATAATGATGATGATGATCATGATAATGATGATCTATGGTAAACATTGATGATTATGTTTTTTTAGGGATGACGATGATGATTTATAATGATGTTGAGGCTGACGACGACGATGATGATGATGATGATGATGACGATGATCTTGACGATGATGATGTTGAGGAAGACAAAGAGCATGGATAATCATGATGATGATATTGATATTCAATGTGTTGGTAAAGAATGATGATCGTGATGGTAAAGATGGTGATTCTAACGATAATGATGATGATGATGATGAACGACGATAATGATAGTGATAATGATGATGATGATAATGATGATGATGATGATGAGGAGGAGGAGGATGATGATGAGGATCATGTTTATGATGATGGTGATGAACGATGATGATGATGATGATGATAATGATCATGATGATGATGATGATGATGATGATGATGAGGATAATGCTTAGGATAACGAATAAAATTGATGATGATGATGATGTTGAAGATAACGAAAAGGATTGATGATGATCATGATATTTAATATGTCGGTAATGAACGACGATAATGTTGATGATGATAATGAGGAACTATGGTAAACGTTGATGATAATGATGATTATATGAACGATGATGACCATGATGATGACTGATGATAGTGATGATGATGATGATGATGATGATGATGATGATGATGACGAATAGGATTGATGATGATGATCATATGCAATGTGTCGGTATTGAATGATGAAAGTGATAGGTGATGGTGAAGATGATGACGACGACGATGATGATGATGATGATGATGAAGGATGATTATAATGATGATCAACCATGATTATGATGATAATGGTCATGAATGATGATGATGAAAATGATCATGACTGACAATGATGATGATGATCATGATGATGAACGATGATAATGACAATGATGATAATAATGATGATAATGATGATGATGTTGATGATGAACGATGAGAATGATGATGATGATGATGATGATAAGGATGATTATGTTTTTGTGGGGATGACAATGTTGATTTATGATGATGTTGAGGGTGACGACGACGACAATGATGATGATGATGATGATGATGTTGAGGAAGACGAATAGGATCGATAATAATGATGTTGATGTTGATATTCAATGTGTCGGTAATGAATGATGATCGTGATGGTGAAGATGCTGATTCTATTGATAATGATGACGATGATGATGAACGACGATGATGATAATTATAATGATGATGATGATTATGATAATGATGATGATGAGGAGGAGAAGGAAGATGATGAGGATCATGTTTATGATGATGGTGATAAACGATGATGAAGATGATGATGATGATGATGAGGAGGAGGAGGAAGAGGAAAATGTTTAGGGTAACGAATAAAATTGATGATGATGATGATGTTGAAGATGACGAATAGGATTGATGATGATGATGATATTCAATGTGTCGATAATGAATGAGGATAGTGATGGCGATGAGGACGATTGGGATGATGATGATAATGAATGATGATGATGATGAGCAATCATGATGATAATGATGAACGACGATAATGTTGATGATGATAATGATGAACTATGGTAAATGTTGATGATGATGATGATGATGATGATGATGATATGAATGATGATGACCATGATGATGATGATGGATAGTGATGATGATGATGATCTTGATGTTGATGATGATGATGATGATGATGATGATGATGATGATGATGATGATGATGATGATGATGATGATGATGATGATGACGAATAAGAATTATGTTGATGATGATGATGATATTCAATGTATCGGTAATGAATGACGATCGTGATGGTGATGATGACGTTTGTGATGATGATGATGACGATGATGATAATGATAATGATCATGATGATGATCATGATCATGATCATGATCATGATGATGTTGAGGATAAAAAATAGGATTGATGATTATGATGGTGAGGATGACAAATAGCATTGATGATGATGATCATATTCAATGTCCGTAATGAACGATGATAGTGATGGTGATGGTGAAGATGATGATGATGCTGATGATGATAATGATGATGATGGTGATGAACTAGATCACGATGATGATGATGATAATGCTGGTAGGGTGATGATGATGATGATGATGATGATGATGATGATGATGATGATGATGATGATGATGTTGATGATGAACAATGATAATTATGATGATGATTATGATAATGATGAACTATGGTAAACGTTGATGATTATGTTTTTTTGGGGATGACGATGATGATTTATGTTGATGTTAAGGGTGACGATAATGATGATGATGATCATCTTGATGATGATGATGTTGAGGAAGACGAATAGGATCGATAATGATGATGTTGATGTTGATATTCAATGGGTCGGTAATGAATGATGATAGTGATGGTGAAGATGGTGATTCTAACGAAATGATGATGATCATGATAAAAGACAATGGTGATAATGATAATGACGATGATGATGATAATGATGATGATGAGGAGGAGGAGGAGGATAATGAAGAGGATCATGTTGATGATGATGCTGATGAACGATGATAATGATGATGATTATCATGATGATGATGAGGAGGATAATGTTCAGGATAACGAATAAAATTGATGATGAATGACGATAGTGATGGTGATGATGACGATTGGGATGATGTTGATAATGAATTTTGATGAAGATGATTATCAATGATGATGATGATAATGATGAATGACGATATTGTTGCTGATGATAATAATGAACTATGGTAAGCATTGGTGATGATGATGATGATGATATGAACGATGATGACCATGATGATGACTGATGATAGCGATGATGATGATGATCTTGATAATGATCATGATGATGATGACGATGACGAATAAGATTGATGTTGTTGATGATGATGATATTCAATGTGTCGGTAATGAATGACGATCGTGATGGTGATGATGAAGATTGTGATGATGATGAATATTATTACGATATGATAATGATGATGATGATGATAATGATGATTATGTTAAGGATAACAAATAGGCTTGATGATTATGATGTTGAGGATGACGAATGGCATGGATGATGATGATCATATGCAATGTGTCGGTAATGAACGATGATAGTGATGGTGATGCTGAAGATGATGAAGATGATGATGATGATGAACAATGATGCTGATGATTATAATAATGATGATGATGATGATGAACTTGATGATATGAACGATGATTATGATGATGATGAACGATGATTATGATCATGAATGATGATTAGGATGATAATGATCATGACTGACGATGATGATGATGATGAACGATGATAATGACAATGATCATAATGATGATGCTGAATGATGATGATGATGTTGATGATAATTATGTTTTTTTCGGGATGACGATGATGATTGATGATGATGTTGTGGGTGACGATGATGATGATGAAGATGATGATGATGATGATGATGTTTAGGAAGACGAATAGGATCGATAATGATGATGTTGATGTTGATATTCAATGTGTCGGTAATGAATGATGATCGTGATGGTGAAGATGGTGATTCTAACGATAATGATGATGATGATGATGATAAGGAGGATGATGATGAGGCTCATGTTGATGATGATAGTGATGAACGATGATGAAGATGATGATAATGATGATGATGATCATGATGATGATGAGGAGGATAATGTTTAGGGTAACGAATAAAATTGATGATGATGATGATGTTGCAGATGACGAATAGGATTGGTGATGATGATATTCAATGTGTCGATAATGAGTGACAATAGTGATGGTGATGATGACGATTGGGATGATGATGATGATGATGATGATGATATGAACGATGATGACCATGATGATGACTGATGATAGTGATGTTGATGATGATCTTGATGATGATGAGGATGACGAATAAGTTTGATGTTGATGATGATGATGATATTCGATGTGTCGGTAATGAATGAGGATCGTAATAGTGATGATGACGATTGTGATGATGATGATGATGATGATGATGATGATGATGATGTTGAGGAAAACAGATAGGATTGATGATTATGATGTTGAGCATGACGAATAGCATTGATGATGATGATCATATGTAATGTGTCGGTAATGAACGATGAAAGTGATGGTGATGATGATTATGATGATGATGAACAATGACGCTGATGATGATGATGATGATGAACTTGATGATAATGATGATGATGAACGATGATTATGATGATAATGATCATGAAAAATGATGATGATGATGATTATGATGATCATGACTGACGACGACGACGATGATGATGATAATGATGATGATGAACGATGATAATGACAATGATGATAATTCGAATGCCGAATGATGATGATGATGATGTTGATGATGAACGATGGTAATGATGATGATGATGATAATAATGATGAACTATGGTAAACGTTGATGATTATGCTTTTTTGGGATGACGATGATGATTTATGATGATGTTGAGGGTGACGACGATGATGATGACGATGATGATGTTGACGAAGACGAAGAGGGTCGATAATGATGATGATGATGTTGATATTCAATGTGTCGGTAATGAATGATGATCATGATGGTGAAGATGGTGATTCTAACGATAATGACGATGATGATGATGAACAACGATGATCATAATGATAATGACGATGATGATGATGATGATGATGATGATGATGATGAGGAGGAGGAGGAGGAGGAGGATGATGAGGATCATGCTTATGATGATGGTAATGAACGATGATGATGATGATGATAATGATGATCGTGATCATGATGATGATGATGATGAGGATAATGATTAGGATAACGAATAAAGTTGATGATGATGATGATGTTGAGGATGACAAACAGGATTGATGATGATAATGATATTCAATGTGTCGGTAATGAATGACGATAGTGATGGTGATGATGACGATTAGGATGATGATCAGAATGAATGATGACGATTATGATAATGATGAACGACGATAATGTTGATGATGATAATGATGAACTATGGTAAACGTTGATGATGATGATGATCATATGAATGATGATGACCATGATGATGACTGATGATAGAGATGATGATGATGATCTTGATGATGATCATGATGATGATGAGGATGACGAATAAGATTGATGTTGATGATGATGATGATATTCAATGTGTCGGCAATGAATGACGATCGTGATGGTCATGATGATAATTGTGATGATGATGATGATGATAATGATAATAATGATGATGATGATGATGATGATGATGATGATTATGATGATGATGATTGAGGATAACAAATAGGATTGATGATTATGATGTTGAGGATGACGAATAGCATTGATGATGATGATCATATGCAATGTGTCGGTAATGAACGATGATAGTGATGGTGATGGTGAAGATGATGGTGATGATGATGATGATGATGATGATGATGATGATGATGAACAATGATTATAATGATGATCAACGATAATTTTGATGATAATGATCATGAATGATGATGATGATGATGATCATGACTGACGATGATGATGATGATGATGATGATGATGATGATGACCGATGATAATGACAATGATGATAATGATCATGCTGAATGATGATGATGATGATGATGTTGACGATGAACGATGAGAATGATGAACTATGGTAGACGTTGATGATTACGTTTTTTTTAGGGTGACGATGATGACTTATGATGATGTTGAGGGTAATGACGACGACGATGATGATGATGATGATCTTGATGATGATGTTGAGGAAGACGAATAGGATCGATAATGATGATGTTGATGTTGATATTTGACACGCTCGTCGCAAACGCCCAAAATAATTTCTAGATTTTCCCCAACTATTGGTATAGTATAAGGTGCAACCTAGGTCATCTCCCAAAGATCCTTTCAGATTCTTAAGCAAATTAGGAAAAAGTTAGAACAAGGGGATTCTTAAAGATGTGATATTAAGTTCTAAATACAAAATACAGAATGAAATTAATTTGACTTCAACGATTATCAACTCAAGGAATTCAGAGGCTATTTTCTTAACTAATCATTGATCACTAAAATCATGCATTATGTTTATCAACCTAGGATGTTCTGAAACCCCTAAAATGATCCTTAAATTCTCTACTCAGAAAACTCTCAGGATTCAATTGATTATGATCAACAAGATTTAGTAACCAGTTAATCTTTCATTAGATCTAAACCAATTTCATAATCAGAATTCAGTTGAAATAAGTAATAAGATGAAAACATTTAATTCAATAACTTAATTTCTACTCTTAAAACTTTTTGAAAATGATTTACCAATCAAAAAACCAATTAGAAATCAATTATGCATTAATCAAAATACGTCAACCGAACAAACTTTGATTAAAAGAATAAAATTGAAGAATATAGTAAAGCAGAGTAGAAATAACTCAATAAGCATGTAAATAAAGATCAAGACCTCAAAGTTAAAATGAAAATAGCTTGGATCCTTGAATTGAAATTACAAACTTAGCCTTCCATGAAGGAGGCAAACTAACAACAAAGAAAAAGTTAGCCTTTCATGAAGGAGGCAAACTAACAACAAAGAAAGATGAAAAATGGTATTGGAGTTAATATCCAAGGGCGTGTTTCTCCTCTTGTAAACCCTTATATTTATAGAGGATTTTTTGAGGCATCATCTTTAGAAGGTCACCAACTAGCCTTTTTACTTTTCCATCCTTTTATTGCTTTCACATGGGCTTTGTTGAAAATGCAAAACACTTTTAAATTTTTGTCACCAATCAGCACAACAATTTTGACGTTGATTGAAGCGCAATTTTGGATATTCACCTGTCAGAATTAGAGCTTTGGATCTTAACGAAAGTTGTATCCTTGGATCTTAACTTTCCAATGGATCTAATTTCATCTCAATATGACTTCTGTATCTGAAGATATGGCCAGATCTTTGCACACTGTTCAAGTTCAGCGACAAGAACACTATCTCGTCTTTTGAGATAATTTCGGAGTCCTATACATCCCATTTAGAGTCTGATCTTGCTTTTTAATTGTGTACACTTCTTTAAGCTTTCATTCAAGATAGATTTCATGATTTTTGGATGTCTAAAACTCCTGTTATGCTCAAAATACTATAACAGTGTCATTTTAATCGGTTAAGCAAAGAAATTCAATTAAACTCCATATGAACCCAAACTCATAAAATATGAAAAAGACCACTAAATTGAACATATAAGAAGTCTTAATGAGCTACAAATGAGGGATAATTATTTATGAAATTTATGCTTATCAAATTCCCCCACACTTATCTTTTGCATGTCTCGGGCAAGCTTAAGTTAAAGATTGGTGACTAAATTTTTATTTTTTTTTTTATGAAAGAACATCAAAGTTTTGAGTTGATTTCTCAAGAATTCACAAAAATTCATGAAGCATTCTTTCATCATATTTTTTAAATTACTTAGAAAGGCAATTTTAATTTGAAAAACATATATTGAGAAAGATAAAACCTCACATGATATACTCTGAATCTCTCATGTGTTTGATTTGGTAAGTGTTTCTCTCAAATTCAATCCATGAAAGATCAATTATCACAGGCTGCATATCTTCTACTTCTCTACTACTATGTACACATGCAATGCACAAATCAAGAGGTCTTTATTTTGGTTATAACGGGATTAGAAAGATGAAATGATATATTGAAGAGATACAATGTTAGACCAAGGAAAATGGTGAGGATTGAGAATTGAATCCAAGTGTAAGTGTGAGAAACATATATCACTTTCTTTTTTTTCAATGTAATAGTTTATTTTTTTTATTATTGTTTCAGTTTTTTTTTTCTTTATTTTTTTTCAACCATGATATTGATGAACACAACAATAATCTCTCCCACACTTATTGAAACACTTATGGTATGATAAATCCAGTATTCCTCACCTTTTACGGTCAGACAAAGTTATTTTCTTTTTCTTTTTTTTTTGGTTTGTGGTGAGCTAAAAAGAAGAAAAGGCTAATCGGTTCAAAGGGCTGATCAAAGGATAAAATTATATGGGTTGGTTATTTGGCTAATTGGTTTGCTCAAGAAAAACAATGCCTCAATCATTTTTGTACAATTCATGTGAAAATGTAGCTTCAAAAAGAATCAATGCAAGTTCTGAAGTAACATATTCCATGGATGAAAATCACACAAGAAAGAAAGTAATTAATAAGGCTCAAAATCTCACGGGTAATATATTTATCAAATCTAATCTATCTAGTTCAAATATGTGTTTCCAAACTAATTAATCTCGAAATGTAAATCATTTTGCTTCAATTATTTTGTGAAATCTAAAGAACATACTTCCACATTCAATTTTTTTTTTAATCATAAGATGCGTATCAAGAGTCAAGTGTAACTCCTTACTCAGCCATCTTACTCAAAACAAGTTTATGAATCTAACCTAATTTTTTTATTTTTTTATTTTTGGTTTTTTTATTTTTTATTTTTTTTATCAGACCATCCTTCCCCCAACCTATCAAAGACATTGTCCCCAATGTCTTAGATGGAATTTCATATAACAGGAAAAGAAATGTGAGAAAACCACCAAAGTAAGGAAAAGTTATAACCGAAGAGTGGTATCTGGTTCTCTTTTTGTCTCTGCCATCTGATTTGGTTGGTTCACTCATTGCATTGCTTGACCGAGCTGGATGTAGGATTTTGCAAATTCTCAAGTAGCTGCATTCATTGAAGCAGATACTATGATGTTGCGCATGGATTGTGGCATGAACTCCTGCTCTGCTGCATGATCTAAAAAGGATAACAAACCATTATAAAAGCCATTAATATTCAATAAGCCCAAAGGTTTTTTATGAAAATTCCGATAGGCCCAAAACATGATGGTAAAAATTTCTTCCATTCTTCCAAGACCACCAGGTAATGCAATAAATGCATTAGAATTAATCAACATATGTCTCATACGCTCATGCATGGTTGCAACCTTCAATTCAGTACCCAGGGTGAAGTAGGAGGTGTTCTCATTTTTTAAGACAACACCTAAGACGTTACATCCCCTTGTGAGTGCAGATCTTGCAATATATCCTTTTAAACCCTGAATCCCTCCCCCATAAACAAGATTGATTTTTTTTGCAGCTAATGCCTTACCAAGGTTATAAGCTGCATGTTGAAATTCTCCATCCTTTCCAAGGTTAGACCCACCAAAAACACATATAGTATTAATTCCTATCCATAAACGGTGTTTGTCTCTTTTGGAAAAAATATGTCATAGAGGTTGATAATTTATAGGGATTCAATATCAGACAAGGAGATCGCTTGAATAGTGCGGGATCGGGATTTGGTAGCAGAAGTTTGAATTTTTGCTCAAGGAAAAGGTGAATGTCAGAAAGGAAAGACATTAAGCAGGGGCGAAAATTTCAAAAAATGGTGGCCCAATAAATTGAAAAGACAATGTAAATGACAAACATACACGCATGAGAATGAACAGTAGTTGTGATTGTGGCTCATGTCTTCCTCTGGTTTTACGTCCAGTAACGGCTGAAACGCCTTCTAAGAGTCGAGGATGTGCTTCCCATTTAGTTTTCTTGTAAACTAACAACAGGGTCTTTTAAAGTCAGATTCCTAAGACTGTAGCGTGCTTTTTCCTTACGGAACAGTTAAAACAAATCAAGAAGGACTCCTTGAGCATGCCCATTAGGATACGTCTCAAGAGTCTGAATGATATCATCCACTGACTCTTTACTCAGTCCATCCTTTATGAATTGAATTTTTTCCTCTCAATTTCTTGAAACCATTCCAAGGTTCTTGCATCTTGTGTTACTAGTCCATCTTGGGGATGACGATGATGATTTATGTTGATGTTGAGGGTGACGATAATGATGATGATGATGATGATGATGATCTTGATGATGATGATGTTGAGGAAGACGAATAGGATCGATAATGATGATGTTGATGTTGATATTCAATGTGTCGGTAATGAATGATGATCGTGATGGTGAAGATGGTGATTATAACGAAAATGATGATGATGATGATGATGAACGACGATGGTGATAATGATAATGATGATGATGATGATGATGATGATGAGGAAGAGGAGGAGGAGGAGGAGGATGATGAAAGGGATCACGTTGATGATGATGGTGATGAACGATGATAATGATGATGATTATCATGATGATGATCAGGAGGATAATGTTCAGGATAATGAATAAAATTGATGATGATGATGATATTCAATGTGTCGATAATGAATGACGATAGTGATGGTGATGATGACGATTGGGATGATGATGATAATGAGTGGTGATCAAGATGATTATGAACGATGATGATGATAATGATGAACGACGATAATGTTGATGATGATACTGATGAACAATGGTAAACGTTAATGATGATGATACTGATGATAGTGATGATAGTGATGATCTTGATGATGAACATGATGATGATGAGGATGACGAATAAGATTAATGTTGATGATGATGATGATATTCAATCTGTCGGTAATGAATGACGATCGTGATGGTGATGATGACGATTGTTATGCTGATGATGATGATAATGATGATGATGATGATGATGTTGAGGATAACAAATAGGAATCATGGTTATGATGTTGAGGGTGACGAATAGCATTGATGATGACGATCATTGGCAATGTCGGTAATGAACGATGATAGTGATGGTGATGGTGAAGATGATGATGATTAACAATGATTATAATATGATAGACGATGATTATGATGGTAATGGTCATGAATGATGATGATGATGATGATAATGATCATGACTGACGAAGATGATGATAATGATGATGAACGATGATAATGATTGTCGCAACCGTAATTCTGACGAGACGACGAACTCGCTACAACTTTGAAATAGAAATGATTTGATTAATGTGGAGTCGCCACCAAATTTTTATTTAAGGGAAAAAGTTTGGAAAAACCCTAACTTGAGGATAAGATTCTAAGTTCGGGAGTCGGTTATGGATGGGGAATGTGTTAGGCACCCCACTCGCCCGTTCCGAAGAACGGTACCTTTAAACTGAGTGTGTGGTTTCTGAAAAATGTTTGATCCCTTAATTAATGTGAAAATAAATAGCTTGATGGGGGTTAGCCTGACAGGACTTGATCCTGCTCCTACGTATTCCCCGGTGCAATGGGAAACTCAAGGCTTACATAGTTCTGGTTAGTTTGATTGGAATTCAATTGTTTTCAGAAAGGAATATTTGAAGATTAACAACGCTCGAAGGCTTGACCTTCGGAAGCGCCTGAAAATGAGTGTTCAAAAAAAGAACACATCGTTTCGAAAGGTTTTTGTTCTTGGAGGAACCTTCAGTCCACTCATGCACAAGGTCCGAGGCGGCTAAGGCAGCACGGGGACCCATACGAACTACTAAATGTTGAACAGCAGGTGAACCGCCAGTTCCCCATTTAGAGCCCATTGCATGAGACCAAGGATTCCAAAATATTAGAAAAAGAGATTTTAAAATTTCTTGAAAAGGACCTCTAGTCCACTCATGCACAAGGTCTGAGGCAGCTAAGGCAGCACGGGGACCCATACGAACTACTAAACGTTGAACAACAGGTGAACCGCTAGTTCCTCATTTAGAGCCCATTGCGTGAGACCAAGATCCCCAAATATTTAGAAAAAGAAATTAACTCGAGTATAATAAAGATAGGAAAAGAGACGATTTGAAAAACGGAATTTATTTGAAAAGATCTTGATTGTGAGTTTAAAAAGAAAAAAAAAACTTGAATTTTGAGAGAAAAGAATTTCATTTGAATTTTGAGGAAATCGGGGTTTAAATGAAATTTTGGGGAGTTTAGTGGTTGCATTATGATTATGAAATTTGGGGGGTTAAATTGTAATTATTAAATTTTTAGGGGTTAACTCGCAATTATAAAATTTTTAGAGGTTAATTAGTGATTTTGGAATTTAGAGGGCAGAATCATAATTAACGGGAACCTGGGGCAGAATTGTAATTTTGAGAATTTAGAGGGCAGTTTTGGTATTTTAGAAATTCTAGGGGCAGAATCGTAATTTAGGAGAATCTGATGGCAGAATTGTAATCTTAAGAATTTAAAGGGCAGTTTTGGTATTTTAGGAAATTTGGGGGCAGTTTTGGTATTTTAAGAATTCTGGGGGCAGAATTGTAATTAGTGGAATAGAGGGGGTAGATTGGTAATTAAGACTTTTGGGGGCAGAATTGGAATTAGTGGAATAGAGGAGGGTTGAGGGGAAAACCAAAACTGCACTATGTGGGGTTCGAATACTGTTCAAGGAGCCTGCAAAAGAGTGAGCTAACCACTGGGTTTGGTGCCTCTTTTGAGATATAAAACAAAATCTAAGCTTAAGGCTAACTCATGTGATTTGCATGGGGCTGCATGGGGTTACTACCAGTGGCTGGAAGTTTGGTTCATTTGATTCGCGCAACTGATCTCTCATTTTCCAGTATAGGGGCTCATCATGCAGAGGTGTCTTCCTATATTGGGTATGATCTATTCCCACTCTATCTTCCCTTGTCTTCCAGAGAATCAAGCATGTGGATCTCCTAGGGGCCCCTGGTAGCATTCATTCGGAGGAGGGGTTCTGGATTTGAGTATGAGGATCTGGGTGAGGGCTGTCTGCTGCTTATGCTGTTTCGATCATAGCTGGTTCGGCCTAAACATCCAGCCTAATAGCCCAAGTGCTCGAATCACTATTTGCCTTCTGGAACGTTGATTCTTAGAAGTGGTCCTAGGCGATCTTCTTTCCCTGATAGAACTCCCGAATAGAGAAACAAGAGTGGGGTGTCTCCTGCCTGTGCTTACTAGTCTAATCCCTCAAACTGCGCCTCCATAATAGAGTCCAGGGCCCTCTTACTTAGCTGGTGCCCAAGAATGTTGGGTGGCCTATTCTCTGTACGTGCATGAGGCGCGACTCCATGCATCAATTGCACGTCCCTGATACCTTAGGCACATGCAGCAAGATCCGGATGTCTTACTATTCTTGAGTCAAACCCATATTTCCCTTCTCTGGAGTATCTAGACGATTGCCTTTAGAGTGTTACACAGTGACATGGAAAGAAAGGGTACGAAGTAGTTCGGCTAAAGATAAAACACTAAACGCAATGTAGACATAAGCTTCCTAAGAGGGTTTATCCGAGGTTCCTTCTGTACTTTGAGAAAAATAAATGGTAAGCCTTCCTTAGGCACCTATCAACTATTTTTGGTCGCCTAGTTTTATAAGTAACTATCCTATTCGATACATCTACGAGGTTTCTAACTAAAAAGGGAACCACCATCGTTTGGGGTTGAGATTTCCCAATATATGACTTAAGTCGTTGCCCCGTTAGCCACACCGATCATATATGTACGTCTTCCAGGTTACTAAAGGAGAGAAGAGCCGCACCTATTTGACCCAGTGCAGCTTGGTTCGACTGCGTTCAAGTTGCTTGACCGGATGAAATCCACAGGACCTGACCCTTATGATGGCTTTTGGAAGGTTGGTGTGGCAGAGCAACTATATTTCACGCTTCAGAATTCCTCTTCCCCCTTGACTCTCATGCATGCGATTCTCTGCACCGTAATGGGACCATCACCCTATTTCCAACTCCTTTAACAACCCAAAGTTACTCATATAGGGGGCCAGGATGTTTGATATGCTTGCTGATACACGTGGTACTGAAGTTTATGAATGATAAAGACTCCTTTTACTTATCCATTTCTTGGATGAGATTTTGCATCGGGACATCTGGAGCTTAGCGCCATTGAACTTGGAAATAGGGTCTCTTTTCTCGTTATTGACATTCTCTTGTAGAGCAGGGGATCCCCTATTATGACCATTCCCATATACCCGTGCAAGGACTGGCCCTCTAGAGTTTTTTCACTCGTGAATCTGGGGAAGGAAATAAATTTCAAGAAATGCCGGGGATGGCCTACGCTCTTAGCAAGATCCAAGATGGCGTTGGGGATGCGTCAAAGCTGCATGAACTGGTGCACCTAAGGACTGCGACTGCAAGGCTTGGAACCTTTCTTTTTATCAAGACTCAATCTATAGGCTATTCTCCTATACTCACCACCAACATGCAGAGTCTTAACCGATCACGACCAGTCAAACCAAAACTTCCTTTCCTTATACAGGGACGTTCATAGTGAACGAAAATAAATGTTGCATATTCGAAAGGTCGTTTTTCGATTCATTGCATCTATCCTAATATTAACCCTAACCATATAGCCTTGTTGAGTGACATTTTTCATCAACAAATAAAGAGTATGGCATAATCATCGTTCTATATTCTTGATTTAGGAGATAGGAGGGGAAATGACCAACCTGTATGAAGCCACCGATTGAAAGAGCCTCTCTTGCCAACGCGACGTGGAGCTATTTCTCCCAATTCCCCTCGAGCAAGGTCTCCTACGTTTAGAGTGTTCTTCCCAAAGAATCCCTCTTCTTCTCGCCTTTTATCTTTCCTCTAGAGAATTTTCTTCCAAAAACCCTTTTTGGCTCAATATGTCACTTTTATATCCCTTCTTCTCACTCGTACCTACACGCTCTCGCTCCTTCTTTTTTCTTATTTTCTTTTTATTATTATTATTATCCTTTATTTATTTATTATTATAGTTATTTTTTACTTTCGTTTCTATTTATATTTTGATTTTTATTATTTATCCTTTTTTCAGATTTTTATTTTTCATATTTTTATTTTTATTTTTCATATCTTTAATTTGTTTCCTTTTCCCGGGTTTTATTTTCGTTATTCTTTTCTATTTCTCCTTATTTTCTCTCTTTTTTTTTATTATTTTTATTTTCAGTTTTTTTTTGTTTGCATGCCTTTCTATACATATAATCTAATATCCGCTTATTATTTAAATTAGGATCAATTCCAGTTAATTTAACGACGAAAGGCCTCAGGCATAATTGGTTGTTTACAATAATGATACTAAATGATGATGTTGAATGATGATGATGATGATGTTGATGATGCATGATGATGTTCATGATGATGATAATGATGAACTATGGTAAACGTTGATGATTACGTTTTTTTGGGGATGACGATGATGATTTATGATGATGTTGAGGGTGACGATGATGATGATGATGAAGATGATGACGATCTTGATGATGATGATGTTGAGGAAGACGAATAGGATCGATAATGATGATGTTGATGTTGATATTGAATGTGTCGGTAATGAATGATGATTGTGATGGTGAAGATGGTGATTCTAACGAAAATGATGATGATGATGATGAACGAAGATTGAGATAATGATAATGATGATGATGATGATGAGGAGGAGGAGGAGGAGGATGATGATGATGAGGATCAGGTTTATGATGATGGTGATGAACGATGATGATGATGATGATAATGATGATGATGATCATGATGATAATGAGGAGGATAATATTTAGGATAACGAATAAAATTGATGATGATGATGATGTTGAAGATGACGAATAGGATTGATGATGATGATGATATTCAATGTGTCGATAATGAATAACGATAATGATGGTGATGATGATGATTGGGATGATGATGATAATGAAAGATGATGAAGATGATGATGAATGATGATGATGATAATGATGAACGACGATAATGTTGATGATGATAATGATGAACTATGGTAAACGTTGATGATGATGATGATATCAACGATGATGACCATGATGATCACTGATGATAGTGATGATGATCATGATCTTGATGATGATCATGATGATGATAAGGATGACGAATAAGATTAATGTTGATGATGATGATATTCAATGTGTCGGTAATGAATGACGATCGTGATGGTGATAATGACGATTGTGATGATGATGATCATGATGATGATAATGATAATGATGATGATGATGATGATGATGATGATGATGATGATGATGATGATGATGATGTTGATGATGATGATGTTGAGGATAACAAATAGGATTGATGATTATGATGTTGAGGATGACGAAAAGCATTGATGATGATGATCATATGCAATGTGTCGGTAATGAACGATGATAGTGATGGTGATGTTGAAGATGATGATGATGATGATGATGATGATGATGATGATGATGATGATGATGAACGATGATTATAATGATGATCAACGATGACTATGATGATAATGATCATCAATGATGATGATAATGATGATAATTATCATGACTAACGATGATGATGATGATGATGATGATGATGAACGATGATAATGAAAATGATGATGCTGAACGATGATGATGATGATGATGATGTTGATGATGAACGATGAGAATGATGATGATGATCATCATAATGATGAACAATGGTAAGCGTTGATGATTATGTTTTGTTGGGGATGACGATGATGATTTATGATGATGTTGAGGGTGACGACTACGACGATGATGATGATGATGATGATCTTGAAGGTGATGATGTTGAGGAAGACGAATAGGATCGATAATGATGGTGTTGATGTTGATATTCAATGTGTCGGTAATGAATGATGATCGCGATGGTTAAGATGGTGATTCTAACGATAATGATGATGATGATGTTGAACGACGATGATGATAATGATAATGATGATGATGATGATGATGATGATGATGAGGAGGAGGAGGAGGAGGAGGAGGAGGAGGAGGAGGAGGATGATGATGAGGATCATGTTGATGATGATGGTAATGAACGATGATGATGATGATGATGATGATGATGATGATAAGGAGGATAATGTTTAGGATAACGAATAAAATTGATGATGAGGATGATGTTGAAGATGACGAATAGGATTGATGATGATGATGATATTCAATGTGTCGATAATGAATGAAGATAGTGATGGTGATGATGACAATTGGGATGATGATGATGATGAACGATGATGATGATAATGATGAACGACAATAATGTTGATGATGATAATGATGAACTATGGTAAACGTTGATGATGATCATCTTGATAATGATGAGGATGACGAATAAGATTGATATTGATGATGATGATGATGATATTCAATGTGTCGGTAATGAATGACGATTGTGATGGTGATGATGATGATTGTGATGATGATGATGATGGTAATGATAATGAAAATGATGATGATGACCATGATGATGATAATGATGATGATGTTGAGGATAACAAATAGGATTGATGATTATGATGTTGAGCATGACGAATAGCATTGATGATGATGATCATATGCAATGTTGGTAATGAACGATGATAGTGATGGTGATGGTGAAGATGATGATGATGATGATGATGATGATGATGATGAACAATGATGTTGATGATCATAATGATGATGATGATGATGATGAACGATGATTATAATGATGATCAACGATGATTATGATGATAATGATCATGAATGATGATGATGATGATGAACGATGATAATGATGATGATGATGATGATGATGATGATGTTGATGATGAACGATGAGAATGATGATGATGATGATGATAATGATGAACTATGGTAAACGTTGATGATTATGTTTTTTTGGGGATGACGATGATGATTTATGATGATGTTGAGGGTGACGACGACGACGACGATGATGATGATGATGATATTGATAGTGATGATGTTGAGGAAGACGAAGAGGATCGATAATGATGATGTTGATGTTGATATTCAATGTGTCGGTAATGAATGATGATCGTGATGGTGAAGATGGTGATTCTAACGATAATGATGACGATGATGATGATAATGATAATGATGATGATGATGATGATGATGATGATGATGATGAGGAGGAGGAGGAGGAGGAGGAGGATCATGTAACATCCCAATTTTCTATGATAAATGTTTGAGGCTACAAATAGTTTCTATAATAAAACTAGGTGAAGTTATGAGCCAAAAGCAGAGAAATTAGGAAGTTTGGTGCAAATAACGAAAATGCCCTTGCACATGGGCAGCTCAAATAATGAGCCAGAAAAATGGAAATACAAGTTGGAGGGATTATAAACATCATGTATAGTTAAAAGTAGTGAGAAAAATTTAGAAACTTGAGAAGGGACGAAAATGCCCTTCAAAAACCTCGAAAAAGACCAAAATGCCCCTAGGAGCTGTAATTTTTGCACAAAGCTAGTCAGTTCCCATAAAAATAGCAAATGGCCTTGGATTAACATGGGAACGAACCAAAAAGTCTTATAATTGTTAGAGGAATAATTTGGGAAATTTTCTGGCAATGCTGAGAAAAATTACGAAAACGCCCTTGAAAGGCTGGGAGGGCAAGATAAGGTGATAAGCATGCCAAGAGTGGGCCCCACACCCCTGTGCACGAAATGTAACAGCTGGAAAGGTGGTGGTGAGTCACCAAAATGAAGTCAACCAAGTCTTCCACAAAAAGACAAAAGTGAATAGTAAAAAGGTTACTTTAACCATGGTTAAGACTAACTAACCTTGGTTAATTAAAAGTAAAGCATGCTTAGGTTAAATTAATCATAATTAAAGGAAATATCAGCTTAATTAAAACTAATCTAAGCCTAAAAGGATAATTCCTTGAATTTTGATTTATTTTGGAAAATAGGAAAAATCTAGGCAAAATTACCAAAATACCCCGAAGTGCAAAACTAATTCCACTTGACCCATAAGAGTCCTAATTTTTTGGGACCCTTGGGACCCCATTTGATTCATATTTTTCAGCTTAGAAACTCATCAAAATCCTCTCCATTCTCTCCAAGCTTGCCATAACTCCAAAACACCCAAAACTTACACTTTAAGCCTAAGTCTTCATCTTTAAGACTTAAGCTATATTAAAGCTATAAACACTTAAGCCCCACCACCATTGTTTGTCCACATCCAGAGCAGACCAAAGGGGACCCAAGGAAGCCTTTAAAGCACACAAAAACACTAAGAAGGTCTTCAACAAGTAGGATCTTTCTAGTTGTCTTTTTATGCTTTTAACTTGCCTTTTTATGGTGTGTTTGTTTTCTTTCATGCATCTTTTCCCCAAGATTTTTTTGTCTTCTTTTGTTTTCACTTGTGAGAGTTTAAAACTGTATTTTAGCCGTTCAAAATCAGCCCCACCCATTTTTAGTGATTTTTGAAAAGAAAAACAAAGTTTATTCGGTTTAAAGTGTTTCTAAGGCACTTAGAAGAAATTTAATCGGTGGGTTTTGTTTTAAAATTATTTTTGAAGCTTTGATCAGTTTTATGATCTCATGAGAAAGGTTTTTGAAGCTTATTTTAAAGAGGATATGTGGATCTTGGAGTAGATCATGAAGATCTACCCTTTTAATGCTTGAGAAAAGTGATATGTTTCTTGTTTTGATGATTAAGTTTTAATATTGTGATTTATCTCTTGTGATGAGTTTGTGATGATTTCTGTGCTGGATATGCACCTCTGATTATGTATGTTAAGAGGTGGAATAAATTTATGTAATAAGTTCCAAAGGTTTCCTTTGGACACTAATTAGAAAGTTACCACGCAAAAGATGTAATTTGTAGCCCAAAAGTGGCTAAATCCTTATATGGCACCCAAGACTCATCATGACCAGCACCTAAGCATCACAATTTGGACGAAACAAGCATGGACCAGAGGAAAAAAGAGGCTGCAAAAGCACAACACCACTGAATCAAGGTGGTGTGAGGTGAAAGCTTGGAAGAAATCACCTTGGCTAACAAAGGAGGGCTTTCGGCCACCACTCCAAAAGCATAAGTATAACTTGGCTAAAATTTTTATAAGCAAATCAAGCGCTGCAATTAGGTTTTAAATTAGCAAAATCAACCTTTGAACAAATTAAATCAAAGTAAAAATAGGTAAAAAACCTCTAGGAGTGCATTCGGCCACCCTAGAGAGATTTTGGAAAAAATGGATTAAAAATGTGGTTAAGGATAAATTTACCATTTTTAGCAAGTAAATAATTTAATTGGAGGTTTAATCAACATTTAAAAGGTTAATTTTCAGAATATATGGCCTAGGTAAAATTAGGGAAAAATTAAAAAATTACTAAGTGGTAAAATTCTCAAATTAGCTTAAAATGGGTAATTAGAAAATTTACCATAACTTAAGCAATGGTAAATGTTAAATTCGGCCATCCCGTTAATTTTTGAGTAAAAAAATACTTAATATTTCATTAGAAGATGTCAATTATGAAGTATAAACTTGGTCCCCAAATAATGGTCAACTTAGGTCCACTAGGGTTAAGAAATGGTCAACTTAAGTCAACTAGGGTTAGGAGAGGGAAACCCTAAACCTTGAAGAGTGGCATTCGGCCACTTAGTGGTTAATTAACCTAAAGGAGGTTTTAATTTCCAA
Organism: Canavalia ensiformis; assembly: GCA_026541065.1. Taxonomy (NCBI): domain Eukaryota; kingdom Viridiplantae; phylum Streptophyta; class Magnoliopsida; order Fabales; family Fabaceae; genus Canavalia; species Canavalia ensiformis. The sequence continues at coordinate 4,043,512 of JAMKYM010000746.1, forward strand.
TTAGGGTTAATTAAGGACCATTTTTATGTGAATAGGACGAATTTAAAGTATGAAGAAGTTTTAAGGTGGATAAAAAGACCTATTGATTTTTTTAAGCAAATGATCTTATGGTGAAGAAGGAAATTGTGGAAACCTAAGTCTAGGAGGTTGGAATTCGGCTACCATGTTTCAAATTAACTAAGAATGAGTTTCAATCCTTAAATAGGCCCAAATAATGATCCTAAATATGTAAGCAAAATATAATTAAGGTGTATGAAAGGTGAAATTTGAGGAAGTAGGTCATTCGGCCATTTAGGAATAAATTGACCTAGAAGATTAATTAATTTCTAGTTAGATATTGTTTGGTTTAGAATAAAAGATACTTTAAAGGTTTAAGAGTCAATTAGACCTAATTATTAAGGTAGTAAAAATGAGAACATAAGGTAATATATTTCAAAGGTTTATTAGAGGCATGATTAAGAAGGATGGATATGACTTAAACTTGAAGTTAGAAGTTCACTAAGTAATTTGATCATAGCCTACCTTAGTGAGAAGAAGTTATAAAAGTATATAAGTTGATTCAAATGAAGAAGTTAGACTTCATATTATCTAAATTAAATTATTTGAAGGAAGGAAATGAATTAGAAGAAATTAGGATTCTAGAACTTATATTCAGCCATTCTAGGTTGATAAAGAGAAAAGAAGTTTAAAAATCTTAACGTGTATAACTCAAGAAATCTTAGAATGATATAAGAAGAATTAAAAATTTAAAAGAATGTATACAAAGGTACAGGTTACCATTTCACCATGTTTACTTAAAATATCCTAAATAAGTAAAAGTTTGTAAATACTTAATACTTGAACTTAGAATAATTAGGACATGCATAAGACTTGAACAAAAGAGAACACAAAGAGAAAAGAACTTGAAAGGTGCCATTTGGCCACCTAGATTAAGATGCTAAGACGTAAAATCTTAATGAACATATATAAATTTGAGAAAAGGAAAGGATGAGAGGTAACTTAGAAGGATGGGTGATGTAAGTCCTTTGTGTGATTTCAACATCAAACCGAATTGAAGCATTATATTGGTGGTGTAAAGGTGACATTATGCTATGTGATTTACCAATCCAATTTCATTATTAGTTACGAATGCTCACTATCTATGAATGAATAAATGATGGATACTCATGAATGAGAAAGGATGATGATGATGTATGAGATTGGTTTATGATGATGATTGAGATGAAAATTCGAAACCTATATGTGCATTTCATATTGGTTGGAAATTTGTTTGAGCATGCATAATTATTTGGAAGCCACTAAAATGAACTTAAAAAGATTAAGGGATCACTAAAGCAAACTTTATGTGAAAACGTAATGCTACTCTCTTTGTGCCTTATGCGCACTAGTATCCAGAGGGCCCTAAAAAGCTCTACTGAAGAGAAGCCAAAGGTTGCTTCTTGAAGCCAAAGGTTTCTTCTAAGAGCCAAAGGTTGCTCCAAAAATCCTTCTACTGTGAAGACTTAAGTTTCTTCACCAAGTTTTAAGGTGGTGACGACCACCCCGGAATGAGCTCATATCCTTAATTTTTAGTAGGAGGTGGGAGTAGAGTCAATGAGAAGATATTATTTGACAAAATTTAATACATGTCTATGTCTAATTGTTTTCTCCCAAAGGTGGTGAAACTAGATTCATAAAGTGTCCCAAAGGTTGGACAAAGAAATGATAAAGACAAAGAAAAGTAGTAAAGAACAAAGTTTAAGACATAGAATAATTGTATGTCAAATGATATCTTATTTTTGATCCCAAAGTTATGAATGTTAAGAAGAATGTATGGTGAGACTCTAAGTTGTATGTTTTGAATAAAATTGATCCATTTTAGAGAAATGTTTTCAAAGAATTAAAAGTAACCTTTTATGTAAGAAACGATTTGAAATAAAATGATGGCCGGGACTAAAGTGATGACATTAGAACTAAGTAGATAGCCTACTGAGAAACTTAGTTTCTCATCCCTACTTCTTCCCACTTTCTTCCTAGACACCTTGGATGCTGATCATTATGGTAGCAGTTCACGTACTTGAAGCAGACGTGAGGCGCTCTCTTTGGGAGGTGTATATCGCACTAATGTCAAAAAAATAATTGGATGCGAGCATCCTAACTACTAATATGTAGTATTAGCTAACTTATGTATAAATATTGTATAATAGTTGTAAGTTTATAGTTTGTAATAACTACATGATAAGGCCCACGGGCCTATGACTTATGGTATGTATGAAATGTTATGTATAATTATTGTGTGACATGTGTATTATGATTGAATCTTGTTTATGTATTATAGGCAAATGATAAACGAAAAGAATAATATAAATGCTTAGTATTCCTAAGGTTTTAAACGTATGTAGAAATCCGCTTAATGATTTATTTTACCACTACGCACGTTTTATCGATGAGGCTTGCAGTTTATGTCAAAAAATTAAAAAAAAATTTACCGTATTTTCATATAAGTATTTTCTAAAATGAATTCCGCATCATGAGATAACAAACTAAAACTGAAACCGAATGATCGACTTAAGCGTGATTCGATATTCGTTTTTAGGGTGTTATAAATCATGTTTATGATGATGTTGATGAACGATGATGATGATGATGATCATGATGATGATGAGGAGGATAATGTTTAGGATAACGAATAAAATTTATGATGATGATGATGATGTTGAAGATGAGGAATAGGATTAATGATGATGATGATATTCAATGTGTCGATAATGAATGACGATAGTGATGGTGATGATGACGATTGGGATGATGATGATGATAATGAATGATGATGATGATGATGATGATGATGAACGATGATGATGATAATGATGAACGACGATAATGTTGATGATAATAATGATAAACTATGGTAAACGTTGATGATGATGATGATGATGATGATGATGATGATGATATGAACGATGATGATCATGATGATGACTAATGATAGCGATGATGATGATGATCTTGATGATGATCATGATGATAATGAGGATGATGAATAAGATTGATGTTGATGATGATGATGATATTCATTTTTCGGTAAATGAATGACGATTGTGATGGTGATGATGACGATTGTGATGATGATGATGATGATGATAATGATAATGATAATGATGATGATCACGATCATGATGATGATGGTGATGATGATGTTCAGGATAATAAATAGGATTGATGATTATGATGTTGAGGATGACGAATACCATTAATGATGATCATATGCAATGTCGGTAATGAACGATGATAGTGATGGTGATGGTGCAGATGATGATGATGATGATGAACAATAATGTTGATGATGATAATGATGATGATGATGATGAACTTGACGATGATGATGATGATGATGCTGGTTAGGGTGATGATGATGATCATGATGATGATCATGATCATGATCATGATCATGATGAACAATGATTATAATGATGATCAATGATGATTATGATGATAATGATCATGAATGATGATGATGATGATGGTGATGATAATGATCATGACTGACGAAGATGATGATGAACGACGATAGTGACAGTGATGATAATGATGATGCTGAATGATGATGATGATGATGTTGATGATGAACGATGATGATGATGATAATGATGATGATGATAACGATGAACTATGGTAAACGTTGATGATTTATAATGATGTTGAGGGTGACAGTGATGATGCTGATGATGATGATAATGATGAACTATGGTAAACGTTGAAGATGATGATGATGATATGAACGATGATGACCCTGATGATGACTGATGATAGTGATGATGATGATGATCTTGATGATGATGATGATGATGATGAGGATGACGAATAAGATTGATGAGATGATGATGATATTCAATGTGTCGGTAATGAATGACGATCGTGATGGTGATGGTGATGATGGTGATTATGATGATGAAGATAATGATAATGATAAAGATGATGATGATGATGATGATGAGGATAATGATGACATATTCACGACTTGCCAATAAGGCTTGCACCAATGCCAGTTTTTGTCTTTTACCTCGGACATAATTTGTTCACTTCTTTACTCATTTCTTACCAATAAGATATTTGAATTCTGATATTTGAATTCTTTACTCATTATACCAAAAAATATTTTCTAAAAATTCTGAGATTTGAATTCAAATTTTGGTGCTAAAATCTCTTGTGTTCTTGAAGTTCTTGTGTAGATCTTGTCCTTTTAAACTTGTTTAGGTATTAGTTTCCATGTGTGGATCCTTCTATATGTATTTATTTCTGATTTGTTTATGTTTATATGTCCTCCTTTCTAAATCAAATCTTCAAAAAACTCCATTTTATAAACAACAACTTTCAAAGCTTTAAAAGATCTGAGATCTCATGCAATAAACTCTGAAGTTGAAAGTGCAGCATACCCTGTCTTTCGATGTTTTCGGAGAATCATATGAGTCGCAGTGCAACCCTCACTTGCCTTCGACTTTGTGCATGTGGATCAAAGATCTCCTTTTAATCTCTCTTCAAAATTACCTTTTTTCTTCAAAATAATTTTTAAAGCTTTAAAGATCCGAGATCTCATGCAATGAACTCCGAAGTTGAAAGTGCAGCATACCCTGTCTTTCGATGTTCGGAGAATCATATGAGTCGCAGTGCAACCCTCGCTTGCCTTCGACTCTGTGCATGTGGATCGAAGATCTCCCTTCCAAATTACCTTTTTCAAAAATACTTTTTAGGGCTTTAAACGATCCTAGATCTCACGCAATGAACTTCGAAGTTGAAAGTGCAGCATACCCTGTTTTTCAATGTTCAGACAGTTATATGAGTCGTAGTGCAGCCTTCGCTTGCCTTCGGCTCTGTGCATATGTGGGTCCAGGAACATATGTAAAAACTAAATATGTTTTAAATAATTCTAAGTCTCACGCGATGAGTTCTGGATACGAACTGGTAGCATACCCTACTGTTCGGGATTCAAGAATCATACGGGTCCCAGTGCAGCCTTCGTTTTCCTCGGATCTTGTGCATATGTGGATTAAGGATTTTTTTGAAATATTCAAAATACTCGGCTTTTTTTCAATCCCCTTTGAAGGTCAAGCCTTCGAACTAGAACTACGTAGCCTTGAATTTCTTATCGCACCAGGGAATACGTAGGAGCAGGATCAAGTCCTGTCAGGCTATTTTCATACAAACCTATTTATTTTCATTCTATTTAAGGGATCAAACAATTTTCAAAAGAAATCACACACTCATTTTAAGGGTACCGTTCTTTGGAACGGGCGAGTAGGGTGCCTAACACCTTCCCTATTCGTAACCGACTTCCAAACCTAGAATTTCTTCCTCAAGTTAGGGTTTTTCCAAATATTTTCCCTTAAAATAAAATTTGGTGGCGGCTCCACATACAATTAAATTCTATTTTCAAAATGTTAGCGAGTTCGTCGTCTCGTCGGAATTACGGTTGCGACAGATGGCGACTCCACTGGGGACATTAGAGAGTCAAGCCCGTACAATTGAGCGTGCATTGTATTGATCCCTTCCTTGTTTATTTGCATGATTTATTTATTGCACGGTTTATTCATTTGCTTATCTATCTATTGTTGTTTGTTTATTCATTGTGTAAACCTTAGGGTAGACGAACAATAAATTTCTATATATATCTGCTGCGATTTCCCCAATTGCAGGCATCCCAAATATTTGTGTGCCCTCCACATTACATTAATGCATTTCATCTCATGAGTGGGGCCCTATACCCGGGTCTGAGTGAAGCCTAGGATAGAGGGGTCTAGTGGTGTCACTTTGGATGCACGTCCTGCTTAACTATCACGAAAATCCCAGCTAGAGTGCGTCCTATTCATATGCCCTACAACTGGTAGCATTCCCTACTGTTGTAGCAAACATTATGAACTGGAACTTGGCTCTAGTGACCTCTTATACCTCAAGACTATTAACCACCTTTAGAGAGGTTCATCCATTAAAAGTCATAGACCCTTAGGACAGGTAACCCACATAGGAGGCAAGGAGGGCACACACCCCTTTCAAGATACAAAGACTCATATACTGCTCACTGGCAGTTGAATAGAGTCACCCAAGGTGGCAGGAGAAGAAAAGGAAATCTAAGATTGGGGAGATACAAAATCAAAATAGGAAATCAAAGGAAAAGAAAGAAAATATAAAAATTAGAAACAAAAAATCAAGAAAAATTTCGAAAACCTAAAGAATGCTTTTTTTGTTTTTAGAAAAATCTTAGCAAAACTAAAAGATTTTCAAACAAAACCAAAGGTTTTTTCTAGCAAAATAAAAAATACCAAATATAAAATTGCTAAAAAAATAAGAAAGAAACACCCAATTATTTTCAAAACCTTTAAATCTCTAAAATTATTTGTGCATTTCAAACATTCATTCATTCGTTCATAAAATAAATTTAATTTATCATTGAAAAAGGAGATTTTGAAAATCATCCCATACATTTTCATACTCATAGAAGCATTGGTATTTTTTTCATTCGTTCGCATTGTTTCTCAAAAAATTAATTTTTAAAATTTAACAGAAAAATTGAAGACAACCTTCTCGGCACCCTTATAGAACTCGTTCCTAATCAAGAATCATGGATGAGTTGGAGAGACAAAATGAGGAACTAAGAAATGAGGTCAAAACTTTGAAAGATCAAATGGCCAAATTAATGGAGGCCATCCAGCTGTCAAAACAGAAGGATAGGACGAGGTCCCTTCCAGAAGAATCCGCTGGCCCATTACATCCTCACGGCTATGGTCCGCCAAACTCTCTACCATCAACCATGCCTTCACTAAATGAGTGGGTTCACCATGGATTCCCTCATGGACATACACCTTTATTCAACCAAACACAAACACAAACACAAAACCAACCTTTAAATCCTATTTAAACTCACCAAATCATCCCAAACACTACCACAATTACCTATCCAAGCCTACCAAACAGCTCTTGGGGGGACAAACCCTATGTTCAACTCATGGGCCTCACCCTATATACATACCATCCTCTCTGACCTCTCACAACGGAAGAGTATCCAAGTTGTCCTTCCAATGATAATCTTTGAAAAATGGAGAATCTTGGAAGGAAGAATCCGGCAATTGAAGGAAGTGCATATGATATCAAAGACCATGTCGATCTATGTCTAGTCCCAGTGCATGGTTATTCCTCCAAAGTTCAAGGTTCCGAATTCGAGACATATCAAGGAACTGGTTGTCCGAGGAACCATTTGACCATGTATTGTAGAAGAATGGTCGTACGATGCTCGTGATGACAACCTGCTCATCCATTTCTTCCAAGACAAGCCCGATCGGGCAGCCGCAAATTGGTACACTCAGCTTTCGGAACGAACATATATCCGTTCAAGGAGGGACCTAGGCGATGCCTTTCTAAAGCGATACGGGTATAACCGGAGATGGCTCTGTGTAACTCACGGCTCCGAATATGACCAAGAAGGAGAGGAGACCTTCAAGCAATACGCCCAACGATGGAGGGAGTTGGCTGCTCAAGTACAACCTCCTTATCTAAGAAAAGAGTCGCTCCAAGTATGTTCATCGACACACTCAAGATCATTTCTATGACAAGATGATCGGTAGTATATTTGCTAGCTTCTACGATGTCGTCATCATTGGAGAAAAGGATCGAAAGGTGGCATCGTTTGTGGAAAGATTGCGCATAAGCTTACGAGGAGGCGATCCAACGGCTGCAGTCGGATCTAAGAAGAAGACAGACGAAACCTACAACGTGGCTTCTGGTCAAGGCCAATATACTCCACAAGTGGCACCTTATGGCCCAATTGGTTTCCAACCTCCATCTTACACATCATGCATACCATATCCTTACATAGCCAATGCATATCAAACACCATACCTCCAACTTACAACTACTCAACAAGTCCAGGCCCCCCAACACCTTATACGGCCCAAACACAAGCCGTAAGCCTAAATACCAATCAAGGCCGAAAAAGGAGAACAAGCCCGAGTCAATTCACTCCAATTCAATCTCCTACACCGAGTTGCTACCTCGCCTAATTCAAAACTCGTTGGTTGCACCTTATCCTCTAAAACCTCAAGAGCCACCATATCCTAAATGGTATGATGCGAATGCCAGATGCGATTACCATGCAGGATTCATTGGCCATTCCACAGAGGATTACCTAGCACTAAAGCGTAAAGTACAAAACTTGATTGATGCAAAATGGCTAGATTTTGGGAGGCTTGCTCCTAACACAGAAAACAATCCGTTGCCGAATCACGAGAGCTCGTCGACCAGCTGATATAGATGGGAGCAACATAATGAGTCTCCTTGTACAAGTTGAGATACCGAGGGATCATCCGGGATTTGTTGTACTTTTCAAAAGTTAATCTTTTGTAAATAAACGACTTAATGAATAAATGCAAAATTACATTTTCACGTTTCTTAAGCATGTGCCTCAAATTTTGGCTTTACTTTTAAAATTTACCATTCTTTTTTCATCATTCCACCGCTTCTTATCTAAACAAATAAATACCCATCGGTGACAATGCCGATCTTTGTAATAAATAATCTTGAATGCCCGATTAATCAAGCTCGAAAAGCCCAACGAGGGAGCGAATAACAAAAGTATAACCGGGGATTCCCAAATCACCATGCATTCAATACCCCCGTCTAACAATGAATATCCCGCTGGATCGAAATTCAAATCCAGGCAAAATTAGGATGCAAAATAAGATCCACTAAATTGAAGCCAAAATATTCCGAGGCAAAATCAATATCTGACCATGCAAAATTCAAGTAAAAGAAAAAACCTGCTGGATTAAAAGCCAAATAATCCAGGCAAAAGTAGGTTTAAAGTTCAAAATATTAAATTGACAAGGGCATGGTCAGAAAAGATCTTGCAGGATTCCAAAAAAATTTTTTAGGCAAAATCAGGTTCAAAACAAGAGCCCGCGAGGTCGAAAACCCTCAAAGGGCGACCTAGGCAAAAATTAGGGCACAATCAAATAGAAGCTCGCTAGGTCGAAAACCCTCAAAGGGTGGCCTAGGAAAAAGTTAGGGCGCGATCAAACAAAAGCCCGCTAGGTCGACAATCCTCAAAGAAGACCTAGGCAAAAGTTAGGGCACACAATCAAAAGCCCGCTAGGCCGATAATCCTAAAAAACAACCTAGGCAAAAGTTAGGGCACAATCAAACAAAAGCCCGCTAGGTTGAAAACATGTAAGGGCAACCTAGGCAAAAGTTAGGGCAAACAAAAGACCTGTTGGGTTGAAAACTCAAGAGAACAACCCAAGCAAAAGTTAAGGTCAATCCAGGAATCTCAGGACAACATGACATTCTGCACCTCATGTCTTCCTAAAACTGGGGCAAAATTTTGCCATTTTTCAAGTTTGATTAATTTGAAAATCAAAATTATGAAAAGCAGCATTGGCATTTTTCATCAAAAGGTGCCATTTGGGCAATCAAACCAACATTCTTCGCCCTTTCCTTTCAAAAATACTACCTTAAAACATGCAACCTCAAAATTCCCTATCTCCTTCCTCTGAACCATCCTATCACTTCGCACACCCCAATAGTACGCATGCTCAAAAGAAATTTGGAAAATGTAAAAAAAATGATAAAAAGATTAATTTTGAAAAGTCATGAAAATCGGATGAATCCCCAACCATCGCAATATGGCATGATTATTCCCAAAGAGCCATCCTCTTATCAGCAATGATGCCACCAAAAAGAAAAGGAGTGTGTCTTATTCAATGAGGCTGACCACTGTTGGGTCTCAAAGATCTTGAAAAGGAAAATTTCTAAATTGACCAAGAAGCCAAGAGACAGAATCAGTCCAGTTCATCCTGAATCTTGATTCCCCTTGTACCAATTATAAGGTTGTCGAGAAAGTAAAATGTCGAAGAAAATCAAAAATCAAGAGAAACAAAAAGTTTTACACCATCGCATGGCATGCATTCACCCTATAGCATCCATTTCATCAAATATTTATTTCAAGCATGCTTGATCAATAAGATTAAAACATCGCATCCTCTCTATTCAAGCATTACAAATATTGCATCCTTTTCATTCATTCAAACATCGCAATAAGTATCTTGTCATTCAAGCATCCCATAATTCATTTTTCCAAACTAATTAAGACCTGGGTAAAAATTGCTCGAATCAATCATAATAAAAAAGGACTTGAGGCTCAAAAGGACAAACGCTTGCCCACCGAAAATTCAATTTGAGGTCATCCTCAAATTATGAATCAAGCTCAAACTGGGGAAAACGCTTGCCAACCAAAAAATTCAATTTGAGGTCATCCTCAAATTCTAAATCAAGCTCAAACTGGAGCAAACGCTTGCCCACCAAAAATTCAATTTGAGGTCATTCTCAAATTCTCAATCAAATTCAAAATGGGGCAAACACTTGCCTCATGCAAAAATTCAATTTGAGGTATCCTCAAATTCTCAATCAAACTGAAACTTAAGGCAAACGCTTGCCCACAAAATCCAATTTGAGGGCATCCTCAAATGCAAAATCAAGTCGAATCAAGCGAACATTTTCCTAAACAATTCAAATTGAGACAATTGACAATTTCAAGTCAAGGCTCAAACTAGGGCAAACATGTGCCCAGAAAAATCCAATTTGAGGTCATCCTCAAAATTCTGAATCAAGTTTAAACTAGGGAAAACATTTTCCACAAAAATTCAAGTTGAGATCATCCTCAAATTCTGAGTCAAGCTTAAGCTCGGGCAGATGCTTGCCCACAAAAATCCAATTTGAAGTCATGGTTAAATTTTGAGTCAAGCTCAAACTGGGGCAAACGCTTGCCCGCAAAGAAAATCCAATTTGAGGCCATTCTCAAATTCTGAGTCAAGCTCCAACTAGGGCAAATTCTTGCCCACAAAAATCCAATTTGAGGCCATCCTCAAATTTGGAATCAAGTTTAAACTAGGGCAAACGCTTGCCCACACAAAAGTATAATTTGAGGTCAACCTCAAATTTTGAGTCAAGTTTAAACCGGGGCAAACGTTCGCCGTAGAAAATTCAAGTTGAGGCAATCTTCAATTCCTCAACCCCAAAATTCAAGATAAGGCTAACATGTGCCCAGGAAAATTCAAGATGACGCAATTCTCAATTCCTCAACTCCAATCAAGTTCAAAACTAGAGCAAACGCTTGCCCAATATCCCCTCAAGTTAAGGCATTCCTTGATTGCTAAAAATCCTCCAAACTGGGGCAAAATGTTTGCCCAAAGTTCCGTCAAATCAAGACATCTCTCAATTATCAAAAATTTTCCAAACTGGGGCAAAATAGTTTCCCAAGTTTCTTCAAGAGAATAATTATCAAATGCTTAAAAAACCTTCGAGTTTAAGGTAGAATAAGCTATTCGTTTTAATCCAAGAAAAACAAACTTCAAAATAAGTTGTCAGAAATGAGTTGACGAAGAAGTCCATATTCCACCCTCCCGTGCATTCCTAAGGCACATCATATTACTTCCCACACTTGTCTCAATGGGTCATTCTTTTACTTGCACTAACAGGCCATTACTTTCATGTTGCCACACCTGTCTCTACAGGTTATTCTGTCCTGGTAAGACATCTGTTTTTCTATACTTGTCTATCTGTCTTGACAAGCCTCTCTTTTCCATACCTGTCCTAACAGGTCATTCCGCGCTTTTTGTTTGGCATGACAAACCAGCTTTTTCGCTTGACTTAACAGGCTGTCTTTCCTTTACCTGTCTTAACAGGTCAACCATCATTCCACCTTTGTATTTTCCTGTCAACAACATGACATCAAGCATGTTTAAATTTTGTCCGCCTGTCTTAACAGGTTTGCATTCATACTGGCAACTACAGGATTTCATTTGCATTCTTCCTAGCAATAGCGGACCTCATTTGCATTTTCCTATCAACAACAGAACATCAAGCATGTTTAAATTCTGTCTGCCTGTCTTAACAGGTTTGCATTCATCCTGGCAACAGCAGGACTTCATTTGCATTCTTCTCGGTAACAGCAGGACCTCATTTGCATTTTCCGGTCAACAACAGGACATCAAGCATGTTTAAATTCTGTCCGCATGTCTTAACAGGTTTGCATTCATCCTGACAACAGCAGGATTTCATTTACATTCTTCCCGGCAATAGCGGGACCTCATTTCCATTTTCCTGTCAACAACAGGACATCAAGCATGTTTAAATTCGGTTCGCCTGTCTTAACAGGTTTGCATCCATCCTGGCAACTGCAGGATTTCATTTACATTCTTCCCGGAAACAGCGGGACCTCATTTGCATTTTCCTGTCAACAACTGGACATCAAGCTTGCTTAAATTTCTGCATTTCAGCCTATCACACGAGGCTTTGCATGTTTAATTTTCTGCATTTCAGCCTATCACACGAGGCTTTGCATGTTTAAATTTCCGCACTTCAACCTATCACACGAGGCTCTGCATGTTTAATTTTCCGCATTTCAGCCTATCACACGAGGCTCTGCATGTCTAATTTTCTCCATTTCAGCCTATCACACGAGGCTCTGCATGTTTACATTTCGCACTTCGCCTATCACACGAGGCTCGTATGTTTAATTTTCTCGCATTTCAGCCTATCACACGAGGCTCGCATGTTTAATTTTCTCGCATTTCAGCCTATCACACGAGGCTCGCATGTTTACATTTCGCACTTCAGCCTATCACACGAGGCTTTGCATGTTTAAATTTCTCGCATTTCAGCCTATCACACGAGGCTCGCATGTTTAATTTTCGCATTTCAGCCCATCACACAAGGCTCCGCATGTTTAAATTTCCGCACTTCACCTATCACACGAGGCTCGCATGTTTAATTTTCTCGCATTTCATCCTATCACACGAGGCTCTACATGTTTAATTTTCGCATTTCAGCCCTATCACACGAGGCTCGCATGTTTACATTTCTACACTTCACCTATCACACGAGGCTCGCATGTTTAAATTTGTGCATTTCAGCCTATCACACGAGGCTCGCATGTTTAATTTTCTCGCATTTCACCTATCACACGAGGCTCGCATGTTTACATTTTTGCACTTCAGCCTATCACACGAGGCTCGCATGTTTAAATTTCGCATTTCGGCCTATCATACGAGGCTTTGCATGTTTAATTTTTCGCATTTCATCCTATCACACGAGGCTTTGCATGTTTAAATTTCCGCACTTCACCTATCACACGAGGCTCGCATGTTTAATTTTCTGCATTTCACCTATCACACGAGGCTCGCATGTCTAATTTTCTCCATTTCAGCCTATCACCCGAGGCTCGCATGTTTAATTTTCGCATTTCAGCCTATCACACGAGGCTCGCATGTTTAATTTTCTCGCATTTCGCCCTATCACACGAGGCTCGGCATGTTTACATTTCGCACTTCAGCCTATCACACGAGGCTCGCATGTTTAATTTTCTCGCATTTCACCTATCACACGAGGCTCTCGCATGTTTAATTTTTCGCATTTCAGCCCATCACACAAGGCTCGCATGTTTAAATTTCGCACTTCACCTATCACACGAGGCTCGCATGTTTAATTTTCTCGCATTTCAACCTATCACACGAGGCTCGCATGTTTAATTTTTTCGCATTTCAGCCTATCACACGAGGCTCGCATGTTTACATTTCTACACTTCAGCCTATCACACGAGGCTCGTGATGTTTAAATTTGTGCATTTCAGCCTATCACACGAGGCTCGCATGTTTAATTTTTCGCATTTCAGCCTATCACACGAGGCTCGCATGTTTACATTTTTGCACTTCACCTATCACACGAGGCTCGCATGTTTAAATTTCGCATTTCAACCCTATCACACGAGGCTTTGCATGTTTAATTTTTCGCATTTCATCCTATCACACGAGGCTTTGCATGTTTAAATTTCCGCACTTCAGCCTATCACACGAGGCTCGCATGTTTAATTTTCTCGCATTTCACCTATCACATGAGGCTCGCATGTCTAATTTTCTCCATTTCAGCCTATCACCCGAGGCTCTGCATGTTTAATTTTCTGCATTTCAGCCTATCACACGAGGGTCTGCATGTTTAATTTTCTGCATTTCAGCCTATCACACGAGGCTCGGCATGTTTACATTTCGCACTTCAGCCTATCACACGAGGCTCGCATGTTTAATTTTCTCGCATTTCAGCCTATCACACGAGGCTCGCATGTTTAATTTTTCGCATTTCAGCCCATCACACAAGGCTCGCATGTTTAAATTTCGCACTTGACCTATCACACGAGGCTCGCATGTTTAATTTTCCGCATTTCAACCTATCACACGAGGCTCTCGCATGTTTAATTTTCGCATTTGAGCCTATCACACGAGGCTCTGCATGTTTACATTTCTGCACTTCAGCCTATCACACGAGGCTCTGCATGTTTAAATTTCTGAATTTCAGCCTATCACACGAGGCTTTGCATGTTTAATTTTCTGTATTTCAGCCTATCACACGAGGCTCTGCATGTTTACATTTGTGCACTTCAGCCTATCACATGAGGCTCTGCATGTTTAAATTTCTTCATTTCAGCCTATCACACGAGGCTCTGCATGTTTAAATTTCTGAATTTCAGCCTATCACACGAGTCTCTGCATGTTTAATTTTCTGCATTTCAGCCTATCACACAAGGCTCTGCATGTTTAAATTTTCGCACTTCAGCCTATCACACGAGGCCGCTGCATGTTTAAATTTCTGCATCTTGGCCTATCACACAAGGCCCCCGCATGTTTAAACTTTTGCATCTTGGCCTATCACACAAGGCCCCTGCACGTTTAAATTTCTGCATCTCGGCCTATCACACAAGGCCCCTGCATGTTTAAATTTATGCATCTTGGCCTATCACCCAAGGCCCCTGCACGTTTAAATTTCTGAATCTTGGCCTATCACACAAGGCCCCTACACGTTTAAATTTATGCATCTTGGCCTATCAAACAATGGCCCTGCATGTTTAAATTTCTACATCTTAGCCTATCACATAAGACCCCAGCACGTTTATTTTTCTGCATCTTGGCCTATCACAAAAGGCCCCAGCACATTTATTTTCTGCATCCTGCCCTATTCAGTCCCCTGCACGTTTACTTTTCTGCACCTGGCCTATTCAGGTCCCAGCACATTTACTTTTCTACATCCTGGCCTATTGAGGCCCCAATATCGTTAATCTTTTGCATCCTAGCCTATCTGAACGGGTAGTTTCCATCTTGCTTTGCTTGTCTTAACGGGCCATTCTCCTCCATTCTTGTCTTAATAGGTCTTTTTCATTCCACTTTGCCTATCTTAACAGACCATTCTTTTCCATTCTGTTAGCCTAATCAGGCTCTGTATTCCAAATTTCCACATTTTGGCCTACCGTATCAGGCCCTGCATATTTAAGCCCGTCAGCTCATTACACAAGGCTTGCAGCAAAATTTTCACATTTGAACTACTATCCTCCAATTTATTAGGGCAGGCATTCCTAAGTTTTCGGTCAAGCCCAGAACTTTTCTGGTACCTCGGAAGCATCATTCAACTCCCTGACATATTCACGACTTGCCAATAAGGCTTGCACCAATGCCAGTTTTTGTCTTTTACCTCGGACATAATTTGTTCACTTCTTTACTCATTTCTTACCGTGATAATCTAGAAACTTGTTTCTTGTATTATCTGGTAAGAAAATGAGTAAAGAGGGGCAAATTGTGAACACTGAATTATGTCCGAGGATAAATTTAAAACCCAAAATAAATCATTTTGTTTTTTTAGTCTAAAATAAAAAAAATAACAAAAAAAAGAAAAATAGAAAAAGAAAGAAAAATAAATTTTTAGTTAAGAATTTAGTTAGAAAGTTAGTTGGATTAGTTAATGATGGTTAAGAATTAGTTAGGAAAAAAAAATAAAAAAAGAAAAAAAGAAAAAAGAAAGAAAATGAAAGAAAAAATAAATTTTTAGTTAAGAATTTAGTTAGAAAGTTAGTTGGATTAGTTAATGATGGTTAAGAATTAGTTAGAGAAAAAAGAAAAAAGAAAAAAAAAGAAAATGAAAGAAAAATAAAAATAAAGAAAATAATAAAAAGAAAACAAAAAAAGAGAAAAATCAGAAAACAAAAGGCGAAAGCTTCTTCACTTCTAAAAAATTTTTCCCTTTCTTTTTTTTGAAATTTTATCTATAAATAGGGACTTTCATTTAGTTCAAGGGGGATTCTTCATTTCTAAGAAAAAATTTCAGAATTTCTAAGGAGGGAGAGAGAGCAGCATTTTGGGTCATTGAAAGAGGGCTTTTAGATTTTTTCTAAGAGGAGCACCAGAGAGCTCTTGAATTCTACATCCAATTGAGCACCTCCTTGGCCTCCATGGAACCAGTTATTCATCACCTTCCAAGATGCTATCAAGTGGCATTCAAGAACATCAATGAAGGTTAGATCTTGCTTCTATTTCGTTTAATTTTCTTGCGTCTTCTCGGATTTTCGAGTTCAGCTTCGTCTCTGTTTTCATTTTCATTTTTGATCGGTCAAAGAATCTCATATTTCAGTGATTTTTCTTGAGTTATCTTATTCTTTCTTTCTAGTTTCTGAAATGATATTATTTGTCTAATTTGGATCTAAATTGAAGTCTCTATGACCTGATTACTGAAGGATGTTCGTCCTGATGCGCAAATGAACCTAGCTTGTTTGATTTGTGCATACCTTGCTCATTTCTGGTCTGATTTTTGTCAAATTTGTTTTGTCTGATTCCTATGGTCCATATATTTTAACTTTTTGGTTTTAATTTTTCAGATCTACCAAAAAATATTTTCGAAAAATTCTGAGATTTGAATTCAAATTTTGGCGCCAAAAACTCGGTGTTCTTGAAGTTCATTTTCGTCTCTGTTTTTCGTTTTTGTTTTTGATCAATCAAATGATCTCCGATTTCAGTGATTTTTATTTTTTTATCTTCCTATTTCTCTCTAGTTTCAGGAATGATATTATTTGTCTAATTTGGATCTAAAATGAAATTTCTATCATCTGATTACTGAAGTATGTTCATCTTGATGTGTAAATGAACCTAGCTCATTTGATTTGTGCATACCTTGCTCATTTCTGGTCTGATTTTTTTCAAATTTGTTTTTTTTGATTCCTATGATCTATATATTTCAATTTTTTGGTTTTAATTTTTTAGATCTACCAAAAAATATTTTCGAAAAATTCTGAGATTTGAATTCAAATTTTGGCGCCAAAAACTCGGTGTTCTTGAAGTTCATTTTCGTCTCTGTTTTTCGTTTTTGTTTTTGGTAAT
This sequence comes from Canavalia ensiformis, assembly GCA_026541065.1. Taxonomy (NCBI): domain Eukaryota; kingdom Viridiplantae; phylum Streptophyta; class Magnoliopsida; order Fabales; family Fabaceae; genus Canavalia; species Canavalia ensiformis. Next base: position 4,060,728 of record JAMKYM010000746.1, read on the forward strand.
ACAAATGATCTCCGATTTCAGTGATTTTTGTTGTGTTCTCTTCATATTTTGCTCCAGTTTCAGGAATGATATTATTTGTCTAATTTGGATCTGAAATGAAATTTATATCACCTGATTACTGAAGTATGTTCATCTTGATGTGTAAATGAACCTAGCTCATTTGATTTGGGCATAACTTGCTCATTTCTTGTTAGATTTGTGTCAAACTTGTTTTTTTTTTATTAATATGATCCATATCTTTCAATTGGTTGGTTTGAATTTTTAGATATACCAAAAAATATTTTCGAAAATTTCTGAGATTTGAATTCAAATTTTGGTGCTAAAATCTCTTGTGTTCTTGAAGTTCTTGTGTAGATCTTGTCCTTTTAAACTTGTTTAGGTATCAGTTTCCATGTGTGGATCCTTCTATATGTATTTATTTCTGATTTGTTTATGTTTATATGTCCTCCTTTCTAAATCAAATCTTCAAAAACTCCATTTTTATAAACAACAATTTTCAAAGCTTTAAAAGATCTGAGATCTCACGCAATGAACTTTGAAGTTGAAAGTGCAGCATACCCTGTCTTTCGATGTTCGGAGAATCATATGAGTTGCAGTTCAAACCTCACTTGCCTTCGACTTTGTGCATGGGGATCGAAGATCTCCTTTTAATCTCTCTTCAAAATTACCTTTTTTCTTCAAAATAATTTTTAAAGCTTTAAAGATCCGAGATCTCACGCAATGAATTCCGAAGTTGAAAGTGCAGCATACCCTGTCTTTCGATGTTCGGAGAATCATATGAGTCGCAGTGCAACCCTTGCTTTCCTTCGACTCTGTGCATGTGGATCGAAGATCTCCCTTCCAAATTACCTTTTTCAAAAATACTTTTTAGGGCTTTAAACGATCCTAGATCTCACGCAATGAACTTCGAAGTTGAAAGTGCAGCATACCCTGTTTTTCAATGTTCGGACAGTTATATGAGTCGCAGTGCAGCCTTCGCTTGCCTTCGGCTCTGTGCATATGTGGGTCCAGGATCATATGTAAAAACTAAATATGTTTTAAATAATTCTAAGTCTCACGCGATGAGTTCTGGATACGAACTGGTAGCATACCCTACTGTTCAGGATTTAAGAATCATACGGGTCCCAGTGCAGCCTTCGTTGCCTCGGATCTGTGCATATGTGGACTAAGGATTTTTTTGAAATATTCAAAATACTTGGCTTTTTTTCAATCCCCTTTGAAGGTCAAGCCTTCGAACTAGAACTACGTAGCCTTGAATTTCTCATTGCACCAGGGAATACGTAGGAGTAGGATCAAGTCCTGTCAGGCTATTTTCATACAAACCTATTTATTTTCATTCTATTTAAGGGATCAAACAATTTTCAAAAGAAATCACACACTCATTTTAAGGGTACCGTTCTTTGGAACGGGCGAGTAGGGTGCCTAACACCTTCCCTATTCGTAACCGACTTCCAAACCTAGAATTTCTTCCTCAAGTTAGGATTTTTCCAAATATTTTCCCTTAAAATAAAATTTGGTGGCGGCTCCACATACAATTAAATTCTAGTTTCAAAATGTTAGCGAGTTCGTCGTCTCGTCAGAATTACGGTTGCGACAATCATCACTATCACCATGGTCATCATCATCATCATCATCATTATCATCATCACCCTCAACATCATCATAAATCATCATCGTCATCCACAAAAATTTACTATTGTCTTACTCTTTCTTTCAAATCTTTATTTTAAGACTATTTTTGAGAAATTTGTTACTTCTTTATCAATCGAGGATATAAAAACATGAAATTTTATAAATCAACTATATTGCAAAGATAGAAAATTTATTTGAGTGTGAGGATATTGAAACATATTTTAACCATATCATTTGTATAATGAAAATTTTACTTTTAGCTTTGATGTATATAATGGAAATCATTCAATATTTTTATTTACTTGAATGTTAATATGGTGAAATAATTTTTAACCACATCATTTGTATATGAAAAAAACATACTATCCTTTTAGCATTGATATAGATGATGGAAATCATTTAAAAAATTTGGTGGTGACTCCACGATCACAAAATTCTTTTCTAAAATTTTAGGAAGTTCGTCATTTTATTTTAATTACGGTTACGACAAGGTAATAGATAATATGATTTTTTTTCTTTTTCATATTTGATTAAACTATTTTAGGATTGTTTAACAGAAAATTAAGAAAATAAAAATTTATAATTTTAATTTTATAATATTATATATTATTCTACAATAATAAGAGATAATTAATATATAAAAGTTTATATTAATTTATTAATTTTATCTTTTATTAAAAATATTAAATTACAATATATTTATTTAAAACATTAAATTTATCATTTTTCCTCTCTTTTTAAATCCTTCCTTTCAAAGTTATTTTTGAGAAATTCATTACTACATTAGTAAAAGATGATATAAAACATAACATTGTATGAATCAACAATATTACAAAAATTACTTCGATGTGAATATGTTGAAATATTTTTTAACAACATTATTTGTATGCCAAAAAAAACACGTAGTAAGTATCCTTTTAGTATTCATATAGATAATAGAAATTTATGTATTATAAAGTTTTACAATAATAATAAATAATTATTATGCTAAAGTTATATTAATTTATGTATTTTTATCCTTAATTTAAAAATATTATATTAAAATATCTCTATTTAAAACATAAGATTTATTATTTTCTTACTCTTTCTATAAAATCTTTTTCAAATATTATTTTTGAAAAATTTATTATTTGATTATTGAGAGAAGATATAAAAGTATGATATTTTATGAATCAACCATATTGCAAAAACACATAAATTACTTGAAAGTAGGAATGTTAAAACATATTTTAACCATTTTATTTGTATAAATTTTTTTATCCTTTTAGTATTTATTAAAAAATGTAAAATTTTAGAATAGCTTATTATTTATGTGGGATCTTATAAGATTTGATTATATATATTTTATATAATAGATAAAATAATATATTTTATTATCTTTTATATTTGATTAATCTAATTTAAATATTATTTATAAGATAATAAAAAATAAAACAAATTATAATTTTAAATAAAAAATAACATATATTATTTTATAAGAATAACAAATAATTAATATATCAACATTTATATTAATTTTTTATGTTTGTGATTATTTATACATATTAAATTAAAATGTGTTTATTTAAAACAAAAAAATTTATCATTTTTTGTCTCTTTTTAAGACCTTCCTTTTAAAATTATTTTTAAGAAATTCATTACATCATTATAAAGACATAACATTTATGAATTAACAACATTACAAAGATATGAAAATTACTTGGAGTTAATGTGTTGAAATACTTTTTAACCACATCATTTGTATTAAAAAAAACATAGTGTCCTTTTAGCATTTATATACATGATGGAAATCATTTAAAAATTCATATGTTTTTAATAGATGTAATATTTTAAGATAACTTATCATTTATTTAGAATTTTATATGACTTGATCATATATATTTGGGTGATGGATAATATAATATATATATTTTTCTTTTATATATTTGATTAAACAATTTGTAGAATTTTTAAGAAGAAAATTAAAAAATAAAAATTCATAATTTAAATTAAGAATATTATAAATTGTTTTACAACAATAATAAATAAATAATAAGTTAAGTTATATTAATTTATTCTTTTTATCTTTTATTAAATATATTAAATTATATTATATTTATTTAAAAGATAAAATTTATTATTTTCTTACTCTTTCTTTAAAAACTTTCTTTTAAGAATATTTTTAAAAAAATTTATTATATCATTATTAAAAGAGGATTGAAAAATATGATATTTTAAGAATCAATTATATTGCAAAGATATGAAAGTTACTTGAAAGTGAGGAAGTTAAAACATATTTTAACCATTTTATTTGTATAAAAAAATTAGACTTTTAAAATTAATGAAGATAGTGGAAATTATTTAAAAAATTAATATTTTTTTAGTAGATGTAAAATTTAGAATAGCTTATAATTTATTTAGAATCTTATCTGATTTAATCATATATATTTAGATAATTTATAATATAATAATATTTTATTATCTTATTTATTTCATTAATCTATTTTAAAAAAATTTTAGAAGGAAATAAAAAATAAAAAAAATTATAATTTTAAATTAAAAATAATATATATTATTTTATAATTATAAAAAATAATTAATATATCAAAATATATAATAATATTTTATTTTTTATTTTTTAAAATATTAAATTAAAATTTATTTAAAACAAAAAAATTATTATTTTTTCCTTTTTTTAAAAAAAAATTTCCTTTTAAAGCTAATTTTTAGACATTCATAACTTTATTATTAATAGAGGATATAAAAATATAACATTGTATGAATCAACTGTTACAAATACATAGAAATTATTTAGAGGTGAATATATTGAAATATTTTTTATCACATCATTTGTGTGTAAAAAAATATATTATACTTTTAGCATTGATATAGATGATGAAAATAATTTAAAAAAATTAATATTTTTTTAATAGATCTATAGTTTTAAGATAGATTATGATTTATTTATGATCTTATGTGATTTGATCATGTATATTTGGCTAATCGATAATATAATTTATTTTATTTTATATATTTGATTAAATTATTTGAAGAATTTTTTAAAATAAAATTAAAAAATTCATAATTTTAACTTAAGAATATTATAAATTATTTTACAATAATAATAAATAATTAATATGTTGAAGTTTTTTAATTTATTTTCTTTTATCTTTTATTTAAAAATATTAAATTAAAATATATTGATTTTAAACATAAATTTTATTATTTTATTACTCTTTCTTTAAAAACATTTTTTAAGATTATTTTTCAAAAATTTATTATTTCATTATTAAGAGAGGATATAAAAATACAACATTTTATGAATAACTATATTGTGAAGGCATGAAAATTGCTTGAAAATAGGATGTTGAAACATATTTAAACATTTAATTTGTATAGAAAAACTATTTTTTTTGAATTTATGTAGATAATGGAAATAATTTAAAATTAATATTTTTTAATACATGTAAAATTTTAGAATAGCTTATTATATATTTATAATATTATATGATTTGATCGTATATATTTAAGTAATAGATAATATAATATATTTTATTTTTTTATATATTTAACTAAGCTATTTTAAAGTTTTTTTAGAAATAAATAAAAAATTTAAAAATATTATATATTATTTTATAATAAAAAAATAATGAATATATCAAAATTTATATTAACTTATTGTTTTGTCCTTTTATTTTCAAATATGAACTTAAAATGTATTTATTTTAAAAAAAATTATCCTATTTTTCTTCTCTTTTAAAGAATTTCCTTTTAAAACTATTTTTAAAAAATTAATTAATTTATTATTAAGGGAGAATATAAAAACATAAAGTTATATGAATCAACAATGTTAGAAAGACGTAAAAATTTCTTGAAGGTGAATATATTGAAATATTTTTTAACCTCATCATTTGTATGAGAAAAAATACTACCCTTTAAGTATTGATATAGATGATGAAAATCATTCTATAAAATTAATATTTTTTAATAAATGTAAATTTTTAAGATAGCTTATAATTTATATAGGATATTATAAAATTTATCATATATAGTTGGGTGATAGATAATATAATATATTTTGTTTTTTTATTATATTTGATTAAATTATTTGAAGGATTATTTACAAAAAAATATTAAAATTTTAAATTAATTAAATATTAATACGCTTAAGTTATAATAAATTATTATTTTTTATCTTTTAGTTAAAAATATTAAATTAAAATATATTTATTTAAAACATAAAATTAACTATTTTCTTACTCTTTCTTTCAAATCTTTTTTTTAAGACTATTTTTGAGAAATTTATTACTTCCTTATCAAGCAAGGATATAAAAATATGGAATTTTATAAATCAACTATATTGTAAAGATAGAAAATTTATTAGAGTGTGAGGATATTGAAACATATTTTAACCACATCATTTGTATAATGAAAATTTTAATTTTAGCTTTGATGTATATAATGGAAATCAGTTAAAATTTAAGATTTTTTTAATAAATATAAAATTTTTAAATAGGTTATTATTTATTTATAATCTTATATGACTTGATCGAATATATTTAGGATAATAGATAATATAATATATTTTATTATTTTATATATTTGATTCAACTATTTTAAAGATTATTTACAAGAAAATAAAAATTAAAAAACTTATAATTTTAATTTAAGAATAATATATATTATTTTGTAATAATAAAAAATAATTAAAATATCAAAATTTATAATAATTTATTATTTTTACCTTTTAATTACAACTATTAAATTAAAATATAGTTATTTAAAACAAAACAAAAAATCTGTCATATTTTTCCTCCCTTTTTAAGACCTTTCCTTTAAATTTATTTTTGAAGAATTCATTACTTCATTCTTAATAGATCATATAAAAACATAATAACATTGTGTGAATCAACAACGTTACAAAGATATGAAAATTACTCAAAGATGAATATGTTGAAATATCTTTTAACCACATCATTTGTATGAAAAAAAAATATATGATCGTTTTAACTTTAATAAATAAGATGGAAATTATTTAAAAATTAATATTTTTTAATAGAGGTAAAGTTTTAAGATAACTTATAATTTATTTAGAATCGTATACGATTTGATTATATATATTTAGGTCATGGATGATATAATGTTTATTTTCTATAAATTTGATTAACTATTTGAAAGATTGTTTTCAAGAAAATTAAAAAAAATATATAATTTAAAAACAAGAATATTATATATTTTTCAATAATAATAAATAATTAATATGTTATGTTATATTAATTTATTATTTTTATCTATTATTTAAAATATATTTATTTAAAACATAAAATTAACTGTTTTCTAACTTTTTTTTTAAAATATTTCTTTAAGATTATTTTTGAGAAGTTTATTACTTCAGTATGAAGAGAATATAAAAATATAAAATTTTAAGAATCAACTATATTCAAATACATAAAAATTACTTGAAAGTAAGGATGTTGAAACATATTTTAACCATTACATTTGTATAAAAAAAATTATCTTTGCAATATTGATGTAGATAATGAAAATCATTTAAGACATTAATATTTTTTTAATAAATGTAAAATTTAGATGAGCTTATGATTTATTTAGGATATTATATGATTAGATCGTATATAATTAGTTAATGGATAATATAATAATACTTTATTATTTTATACATTTGATTAACCTATTTGAAAGATTGTTTTGAAGAAAATAAAAAATAAAAAAAAATTGTAATTTTAAATTAAGAATAATATATAATTTTTTAATAATAATAAATAATTAATATATCAAAATTTATACTAATTTATTCCTTTTGACTTTTATTTAAAAGTATAAAATTAAAATGTATTTATTTTCAAAAATTATCATTTTTCCTCTCTTTTTAAGACTTTCTTTTTAAAATTACTTTTGAGAAGTTCATTACCTTATTATTAATAGAAGATATGGTTACAATGACATGAAAATTACTTGGAGGTGAAGATGTTAAAAAAAATTTTAACCACATCATTTGTATGTGAAAAAAATATATTATACTTCAAACATTGATATAGATGATGGAAATAATTTAAAAAATTAATATATTTTTTAATAGATATAAATTTTTGAGTTAGCTTATGATTTATTTAGAATTTTATATGATTTGATCACGTATATTTGGGTGATAGATAATATAATATATATTTTTATTTTATGCATTTGATTAAACTATTTAAAGGATTGTTTAGAAAAAAATTAAGTTTAATAGATATAAATTTTTGAGTTAGCTTATGATTTATTTCGAATTTTATATGATTTGATCACGTATATTTGGGTGATAGATAATATAATATATATTTTTATTTTATGCATTTGATTAAACTATTTAAAGGATTGTTTAGAAAAAAATTAAGAAAAGAAAAATTTATATTTTAAATTAAGAATATTATAATTTTTTTGCAATAATAATAAACAACTAATACATTAAATTTATATGAATTTATTATTTTTATCCTTAATTTAAAAATATCACACTAAAATATATTTGTTTAAAACATAAATTTTTTTCTTTTACTCTTTCTCTATAATAATTTTTTTAAGATTATTTTTGAAAAATTCATTATTTTATTAACAAGAGAAGATATAAAGACATGACATTTTATGAATAAACTATATTACAACGACATGAAAATTATTTGAAAATGGAAATGTTGAAATATATTTTAACCATTTCATTTGTATAAAAAAATTATCCTTTTAGCATTAATGTAGATAATTAAAATCATTTAAAATATTAATATTTTTTAATAGATTTAAAATTTTAAAAGAGCTTGTTATTCATTTAGGATCATATATGATTTGATTGTATATATTTAGGTAATTGATAAAATAATATATTTTATTATTTTATATATTTGATTAAACTATTTTAAAGATTGTTTAGAAGGAAAAAAATAAAAAAAATTTATAATTTGAAATTAAGAATATTATATATTATAATATAATAATAATAATAATAAATAAATAATATATCAAAATTTATAGTAACTTATGATTTTGGGCTTTATTTACAAATATTAAATTAACATATTTATTTAAAACAAAATATATTTTAATTTTTCTTCTTTTTTTTAATACCTTCCTTTTAAAAATTTATTTGAAAAATTTATTACTTTATTATTGATAAAGGATATAAAAACATAACATTGTACGAATTAACAATATTACAATGACATGAAATTTGCTTAGAGTTGAAAATGTTGAAATATTTTTTAAAAACATCATTTGTATCCCAAAAACACATAGTATTCTTTTAGGATTGATATATATGGTAAAAGTTGTTTAAAAAATTAATATTTTTTAATAGATTTAAAATCTTCCATGTTATTTATTAATCAAGCATATTACAAATTCATGAAAATTACTTGAATGTGAGAATGTTGAAACATATTTTAACCACTTCATTTATATAAATTTTTTTTTTTCTTTTAGTGTTGATATAGACAACGGTAATCATTAAAAAAATTAATATTTTTTCACACATATCAAATTTTAGAATAGCTTATAATTTATTTAGCATCTTATATGATTACATCGTATATATTTTCCTAATAGGTAATGTAATATATGTTATTATTTTATATATTTGATTAAACTATTTTAAACATTACTTAGAAAGTAAAAAATAAATAAAATTTTAAATTTTAAATTAAAAATATTATATATTATTAATAATATTAAAAATTAATTCATATATCAAAACATAAAATAATTTATTATTTTGGTCTTTTATTTATAAATATTAAATTAAAATATATTTATTTAAAAAAAAGTTATTGTTTTTTTTCTCTTTTTTTGAGACCATCCATTTTTTGAGAAATTCATTACTACAATATTAATCGAAGATATAAAAATATAACATTTTTTTTAACCAACAATGTTACAAATACATTAAAACTACTTGTTGGTGAAAATATTGAAATATTTTTTAACATCATTTGCATGCAAAAAAAGTATATAGTATCCTATTATCGTTTATATATATACGATAGAATTTATTTTAAAGATAAAATCTTTTTAATAGAGGTATAATTTTAAGATAGCTTATGATTTATTTAAGATCATATATATTTGGGTGATAGATATTATAATTTGCCTTTTTTCTTTTATATTTTTTATTAAACTATTTTAAGGGTTGTTTAAAATAAAACTAAAAAAAAGAAAAAAAAATTATTTCAACTTAAAAATATTATATATTATTTTACAATCATAATAAATAATTAATATATTGAAGTTATATTAATTTATTATTTTTAAAAAATATTAAATTAAAATATTTTTATAAAAAAATTTACTATCTTCTTCCTATTTCTTTAAAATTTTTCTTTATTTTTGAAAAATTTATTACTTTATTATCAAGGGAGGCTATAAAACATGACATTTTATAAATTAATTATATTAAAAATGTATGAAAATTACTTAAATGTGAAGATGTTGGAACATATTTTAACCTCTTCATTTGTATAAAAAAATATCTTCTTTTAGCGTTGATATAGACATGGTAGTCATTAAAAAATTAATATATTTTTTATACATGTCAAATTTTAGAAAAGCATATAATTTATTTAACATCTTATATGATTTCATCATATATATTTACATAATAGGTAGTATAACATATGTTATTATTTTATATATTTGATTGAACTATTTTAAATATTGTTTAGAAAGTAAAAAATAAATATAAATTTTAAATTAAAAATATTATATATTATTTTATAATATTAAAAGACAATTCATATATCAAAAGTTATAATAATTTTTTATTTTTATTTTTAATTTACAAATTTTAATTAAACCAAAAAATTATCATTTTTCCTTTTGTTTTTAAGAATCCATTTAAAACAATTTTTGAAAAATTTATTACTTCATTATTAAGCAAGGATATATTTTGAATATAACATTTTTTTTTAAATAAAAAATGTTACAAAGACATTAAAATTACTTGTTGGTAAAAATGTTGAAATATTATTTAACAAGATTATTTGTATTAAAACAAATACGTAACATCCTATGATGATTGATATATACGATAGAATTCATTTAAAAGATAACATTATTTTAATAGATGTAAAGTTTTAAGATAGTTTATGATTTATTTAAGATCATATATTTGTATGATAGATAATATATTATGTCTTTTTTTCTGTTATATGTTTGATTAAACTCTTTTAAGGATTGTTTAAAAGAAAATTAAAGAAAGAAAAATTTATAATTTTAAATTAAGAATATTATATATCATTTCACAATAATAATAAATAATTAATATGTTGAAATTATATTAATTTTTATTTTTTTATTTTTATTTAAAAATATCAAAATTAAAATATTTTTATTTAAAATAAAAAATTTACTGTCTTCTTCCTACTATTTTAAAATATTTCTTTTAAGACTATTTTTGATAAATTAAGTACTTTATTATCAAGGAAGGATATGAAAACATGACCTTTTATAGATGAACTATACTTACTGCAAATGCATGAAAATTACTTGAATGTAAGGATATTTTAACCACTTCATTTGTGTAAAGAAAATTTTTTCTTTTAGCATTGATATAGATAATGGCAATCATTATCAAATTTAATAATTTTATAATACATATCAATTTTAGTATAAATTATAATTTATTTAACCACTTATATAATTTCACCATATATATTTACATAATAGGTAGTATAATATATGTTATTATTTTATATATTTGATTAAACAATTTTGAAAAATATTTAGAAAGTAAAAAATAAAAAAAAAATTTAACTTTTAAATTAAAAATATTATTTATTATTTTATAATATTGAAAAATAAATAATATATTAAAATTTATAATAAATTATGATTTTTGTCTTCTATTTACAAATATTAAATTAAAATTGGTTGTTTAATTAAAACAAAAAATTTATCATTTTTTCTCTCTTTTTAAAACTATCCATTTGTTGAGAAATTTATTACTTTTTTATTAATCGAGGATATAAAAATATAATATTTTTTGAATCAACAATGTAATAAAGACATTAAAATTATTTATTGGTGAAGATGTTGAAATAGTTTTTAACAACATAATTTGTATGAAAAAAAATATATATAGCATCCTATTATTGTTGATATATATGATAGAATTCGTTTAAAAGATAATATTTTTTTAATAGATGTAAAGTCTTAAGATAGCTTATGATTTTTTTAAGATCATATATATTTGGATGATAGATATTACAATATAATTTTTTTTTCTTTTTTATGTTTGATTAAACTATTTTAAGGATTGTTTAGAAGAAAATAAAAAAAAGAAAAATTTATGATTTCAAATTAAGAATATTATATATTATTTCACAATCATAATATGTAATTAATGTGCTTAAGTTATATTAATTTATAATTTTTATATTTTATCTAAAAATATTAAATTTAAATATTTTTATTTAAAAAAACTTTTATTTTCTTCCCACTTTTTTAAAATCTTTCTTTTCAGACTATTTTTGTGAAATTTATTACTTTATTATAAAGGAAGGTTATAAAATCATGACATTCTTAGAATGAACTATATTACAAATGTATGAAATTACTTTAATGTGAGGATGTTGAAACATATTTTAACCACTTTATTTATATAAAGAAAAAATTTTACTTTTAGATTTGATATAGACCAGGATCAGAATCATCAGTAGGACTAGCATCAGTTGTAGGAGCAGGACCACAATTTATACTATGAGCAAGACCATTAGTAGGACCGAGACTTAGATCAATATTGGACAAGGACTAGTAGTAGGTCAGGACCATGATTAGTACTATGACTAGGATCAGCACAAGGATCAATATTGGAACCAAGGCTAGTAGTAGGACTAGGACCAAGATCAATAGTATGATCTGAGCAAGGAAAACAACTAGCACCAAGACTTGTAGTAGGATTAGGACCAAGACAAAGAATAGGATCAATACTTGGATCAGGATTAGTAGTATGAAAGGACCATGATTAGTACACGGACAAGACTAGGACTAGCGCTAGAACCAAGACAAGTTGGAAGAGAAGGGCAATGATCAATATTAAGACCAGGATAAGTATTAGGACCAAGACCAATAGTAAGACTGGGACCAAGATAAGTACTAGGACCATAAACAAGATCAATAGTAGGACAAGGACCGGGATCAATAGTTGGACTAGGGCAAGAATAAGTATTAGGACCCGACCAGTATTAATACTAGGATAGGGACCAATAGTAGGACGAGGATCATGATTAGTACTAGGACCAAGACTAGGATCAATACTAGGAACAATGCTAGTAGTAAGACTAGGATCAATACTAGGACTAGGACCATTGTAGGGACCAGGATCAGTACTAAGACTAGGACTAGTAGTAAGAGCAGAACCAGGATCAGTACTAGGACAAGGATCAATAGTACGACCAGAACCAGGATCCGTACTAGGAATAGGATTAGTATTTGGACTTGGACATGTAGTAGGACCAGGAACAGGATCAACATTAGGACTAGGACCAATACTAGGACCAGGATCAAGACTAGTATTAATACTAGGACCAGAACCAGTAGTAGATCAAGGGCTAGGATGAGTACTAAGACTAGGACCAAGACCAATAGTAGATCCAAGACTAGTAATAAGATCAGGAATAGGATCAGTACTAGAACCATGACCAGTATCAATACTAGGACCAGGTTCAGTACTAGGATTGAGACCTGGATCATTACTAGGACTAGGACCAGGATCAATACTTGGATCAGGACCAGGATCACTACTAGGATGAGGATTAGGATTAGGACAAGGAACTGCACGAGGATACCGATTAGGACCAGGATCGATACTAGGACCAATACAAGTATTAGGACAAGAAACCAGGATCAACAAAAGGACAAAGACCAGTAGTAGGACCAAGACCAAGACTAATACTAAGACGAGAATGAGGACTAGGACAAAGATTGGTAGTAGGACAAGGAACTGTACAAGGAAACCAGTCATAAGTGTCCAATAAGACACTTATTTGGAACATAATTTGATGTAATTGCAAGTAATTGAAGCATAAAACACCATTAAAATATGAGAAAATGACATAAAACTGAGTAACTCATACACAATATGAAAAATGTAGTTTTAAAGCCTTTTAAGCGATAAATTCTCATAAATCTGATGTACTTTACTTTCTGCAATCTGTTACAGGGTTCCGTGTTGGCAATGCAACCGGACTTACGTGGACCACATGAAGATTTGAAATAAAAGGAGCAATATGTTATTTGCGTCGCTTTGGCAACGCAGTTGTGCCACGTTGGACACGCAACGCTACTGTAAACACTCAATTATGTCTGAGGCCCCCAATCATTAAAATTAACCAAAAGTTAAGTTAATTAAAAATTTGAAAAGATGTAAAACTGAAAACAGAAAGAACAAAAAGCACAAAATACGGAAAACGAGAAGCAAAAAAAAAAATAATAAAAATAAAAGGAAAATTAAAGAATAAGTAAAAATGATAAATAGAAAAAAATAAAACTAAAAAAAAAGGTAAAAAAATGACAATTGAAAAAAAAGAAAAAAAGCTGAAAAATCAAAATAGGGAACAAAAATTTTGAAATCAAAGGGGTTGGCTTTGGCTCCTATAGAGGGTGGCTTTTGGC
>JAMKYM010000741.1:0-28847 GCA_026541065.1 Canavalia ensiformis
AATCCTTATGAATACTCTTTTTCTTTCATATGAGAGGTCAAGCAAGTGTTAATTGAGTGGTTGATCCACCTTTGACACCGTTTGATTTGTAAGGGTTTATTGAGTAGCGATTTGCTACCTTGAACCCTACTTTCTTCAAAAAATTTAAAAAAGGCAAAAAAAAAAAAAAAAGATTTTCTAATTTTCCCTAAATAAATTTTCAAGTCTTCTTTATCGTTTATTTTATAAAATAAATAAATAAATTTTTTTAACTTACATATTAACAACACAAATCAATAAAAATATTTTTATTTAGGTGAAATAAATTTTTTCAAAGTTAATGGTATCCGTGCATAATTAATTAGAAGGTAATCATTTTAATGGACGTCATAGGATGCTAGTATCTTCTCTATACGTAAATAACTCTCGAACCCAAACTGGTTTTAAAGATCATAATTTTTAATTTTTTTTTAAATTTTATTTAATAAATTTTGGTGGCGACTCCTCTATTTTTTTTTTAATTAAAAGCTTTCATTTATCGTCTTGTCGTGATTTCGGTTGCGACAATCATCATGCTAGTTGTACAATTAATATTATATACCGTGAAACTTGTGCAAGATAAACGTATAGTTTTAAAAAATTAATACAATATATATATATATATATATATATATATATAAAATTATTTATTCAATATAATTAATAATTTTTTAATATTTATAATGAATTCAGATTTTAATTGTTTTTATATCAAACTTTATTTGTAGCACGTTATTAAAATGATCTAATCATAAAAAACTCAAATAGTTTTAAGTCTTAACTTTGCTAACATTCAAAAATTAATCTTATTTCAATTAATTATGAAAGATAATTTTATTTAAAAATTTGTTCTTATTTTTATTATGTGAATTTTTATTATAATTGTTTTTTATCTCTTAATTTATTTTAAAATATATTATTTATTTTTAGATAAAAAATATAAACATGTGTTTTTTTATTAATTTATTTAACAATGCTTGCATATATATGATATGTAATTTAACTTTTAATATATGTAATTTAACTTTTATCGGTTGAAAGGAAAGAATAATCACATATTATGCTATTAACGGAAATAAATATATATTATAAATATATTTGATAAGATATTTAAATTAGTTGAAAATTTAAATTATTAACTAAAAATTTTATTAAAAATTTTAATATTATTTGATAAAATAATTTATTTTAGTAATTATTAAATTTTTTTTCAAATGATTATTAGTATTGATATTTTTCATTCCTAACAAAAATATTTTATTTATTTTATTTTTAATATATTTTCTAATTTAATATTTTATTTTTATAAATTTAATATTATTTTTTTATAATAATATTATTAATTTTGATATGTTTATTTGATATTATTATAAAATATTATATTTTAAATCATTATTTTAATATATATTATTATTTTAATTATTATATTATTTATTTTATTAAAAATATTAAAATTTTTGATAAAAAATTGAAAAAATATTTACTTTTAAAATTCATTTATGTAAAAATTAAAAATACAAAATTTTTATATTATAAAATTAAAATTTTATTTAATTAAATTTTATATTTTTTATTAAAAAATAACATACTTACTGTTTAATATTTTTATTTATTATTTTATATTTATCAACTATATCAAAAATTAATTTTATGAAATATTTTAAATTTAGTTTTCAACTTTTATCTGTTTTTTTTTTTTCAGTTTTAAATTTTTACCTTTTAACTAACTTCTAAACTTTTAACTAACATTGTATGTTGTTCAGTGCATGCTATCTAAATTCAATCGAAGTTTATAATCAACGTAATTAAGAATTAAACAAAAATATAGAAAAATGAATGGAAGTAATGGACAGAAGCTGTTGCCAACTTAACCGTCAATTGCAATTTTTAACCATAAATATAAAAGAATTTTAAAATTTAAATTTAAATATATTATTTAAAATATATATTTAGTGAGAAAAGGTATCTGATTTAATAAAAAATGTATTAGCTCCAAAAATTATTTTCATTTAAATATGAAAACGGATATTTTTTTAAAAGCATTGTCAAAATGATATTCTATTAATTAAAAAAATTATAAAATTATAAAAATTAAATTAAAGTATTAAAGATTTTGTATATTATTATTATTATTATTATTTATCCATAAAACAGTCCTTTAAATAAATTTTTGTTAAACTTTTTATTATATTTATTCTTTTATATTTAATATACAAAATTTATAAAATAATTTTTTTTAAAGATAATAAGGTTCAGAATCTAAATTTTTTTAGATTAAATATATTATGTAATATCTTCTTTAAAGTAAATATTAAATAATAAATTTTACAATATATTTAAATATTAAATAATAATCAAGAATTAAATATATTACGTAACTTTCAAAAAGTTTTATGGTAAACTTTATAATTTATGAATTACTAATTATAATAGAGAAAATAAAGAAAAAATTGAAATTTAAAAAAGTTAAATTTTTTAAAAATAATAAAAATATTTTTAAATTGAAATAATATGAGATGAAATATAGGTAGGTCAAAATAAAAACGTTAAAATTTTTTAAAAAACTTAAAATTTACTAATAATTACTAAAATATTAATAAAAAGAATTAGGAACAAATAAAATGTGGAAACTTTGCTGTAAACGTCTAGAGAATTTAAGAAAGAATCCTAGTTTCGTTAGAACTAAATTATCCTAAAATATATGTAAATGTCTTAAAAATATTTGGAAAGAAATAATTAAAGATTAAAAATCTTAAAAACGAAGTTTAAGAACTTTTTAAATTATTTTTTTAAAATTGACTAAAAAGTACATGATAACTCAGACATGCTAGTAGGCACCTGTAACTTGCTTAACTTTAAACATGTTTTTCTAAATGATTGGAAAAAGAAAGTGACATGTTATCATAATTCTTATGAGTTATCATGCATTAATGCATTAAAAAATAAACATTTATAAAGAGAGAAAAATTAATTATGATTAAGCTAAGTTAAGTATGGTTAAGTTAAAATTTAATTATTATTAGGTTACATTAATTATAATTAAGTTAATATAATCATGGTTAAACTTATAATATAAGGTTTCATGATTTAAAATTAATTATAAAAAAGAAATTACAAATAAAACTCCTATTTTATCTTTGGTTAAAAATTAAATGCCTAATTAACCTAAGGTGACCAAATTTGATGAGCTACCATATCCAAACACTTATCCAAATCTCTAAAATAAACCTTCCATCTCCAAACTTCCCTAAGTCAAAATCTAATTAAGTTTAAGATTTCATTTTTGAAGTTAAGCTCAAGCACTAAGCAAGCAAGCCTTTTCCTTGTTTCTCTTGAAGAAATTTCATTTGGGACCATCAAGGAGGTGATTCTTCATCACTAAATCCATCAAGTTTCCATTTTAAGGCTTCAACAAGTAGGATGTTCTATTCATAAATTTTTCTAAGTACTTTTGTTAAGTATTCTTACCTAATCATTTTCATCTTTGTGGATCTTTTTCTAAACTTCAAGATCCAACACCCTTGAGTATTAGTTGGTTTAAAACTTCCCTAGACTCTTAAAATAAGATTTTATACTTTTAAAATAAATTTTAAAAGTCTAAAATAAGCTTTAATTCCTTAGATTTCTTAACCATTTTAATCGATTAAATCTTCTTCAAAATAATTTTAAAGGTTTTAGGTAGATTAGAGAAGTATTAAATAGGTCTTGAAATATTCTCAAGTGATGGTAGACTTTGATTTTGAGAAGATATTGAAAGTCTTGTCTCATTTGAGCTTAAAATTTCTATGTGATGTTTATCTCTTCCAAAAGTTCAAAATTGTTACTTTTCTTATGCTAAGATAAAATTTTGACCTTTCATACTTAAAAGTCTTAGATCTGGACTTTTATGGATATAAGCCTAAACTTTAAAGAGCAAGACGTAAAGATTAAATTTGGAAGGTTAAACATTAGACCTTTATGACAAAGTGGTGAGGATTAGGAATTAAGGACTTAAGTGGGGGAAGAAAAGTCCCAAAATTTTTCCCAAGGAAAAAGACATGGACTTAAGTCAAGATCCAAGGTCAATCATAGATCTAAGAGTTATGATGGTGGAAGTTAATAAAAGTGGCACTTTGAGAAAGAACAAGCCATTAAGTCATGACCATATGATGGACAATAAAAGGCTTAAAATTTTCAATTCATGATAATTTGTAATCTCAATAATTATTAGTAAATAAGATCACACATAAATTTAGAAAGAAAAATTTAATTAAGATACCTTGGTGAGTTGTTATGATCATTCAGCCAAACTCCAAAGTTAGGGAAAGGAAGATTAAAAAAAATTTAAAATTAATTAGTTAACCCTTATAAAATAAGACATTAAGAAAAATAAACATTTCGGGACAAGAAACACAATTTAGTGACCTCCTAAATTCACATGATCCATTTGGCCATGACTGAAAAAAAAAAAAGAGGTATTGGTGTAAACATCCAATTATGTCCGAGGTCCATTTTAAGGTAATTAACGGATAAACTAAAATTAAAAATTCCAAAAAGTTCAAAATACATAAGGAAACATAATTAAACAAAAAACAGAAGAAAAAAAATAATTAAAGATTAAAAAAGAACTTAAAAATAAAAAAAGAAAATAAACTAAAAAGAATATAAAAATCAAAAAAGAAATTAAACTAAAAAGAATATAAAATCAAAAAATTTTCAAATTATAAATAATACCAAAATAAAAGCCTAAAAAAATCAGCAAAATAAAAAATCAAAAACAAATAATAAATCTGGAAAAAAAATATAAATTAATACTAATTGAAATAAAAATAAATTCAAAATGAAAAAAAAGAGAGAAAATCAAAACGAATTGCAAAAAATAATAATAATCGTGAAAAAGAAAATAAAAATCAAAAATCAAAAATGGAAAAACTGAAAAAAAAACGATTCTGAACGAAAAAGAGAACTGAGGAGGGCTAGATTTTTTTCTCTGGGGGGAAGGTTCTCAGGGAGGGAACTCCCAAGAAGTGAGTATCGGGATAACGATCTTGAAGGGAAGGAGAGGAGGCTTCCAAGGGGAGAACTTCTGAAGCAAAGAGGAAGAGGTCAAAGGCTGAAAAAGAAAGGGGAAGGATCTTAAACCGGCCAAGATCCTGAGGCTTGAGAGGCAAAAAAAAGAGGACAAGACGAAGCTCTCTGAACCGGAACCAAGAACCAGAATGCGGATCTTGATTTTGTTCTTGTTTCCAAAGCCATAAACCACAGCAACTCCCCTTTAAAAATTCCAGGTAAGAACTTAAATTTTCAGTCTATCTTATATTGGTTTAGAACCCAATGAGTAAGGGTTGATATCGATCTTGCTTGCTTGAACTCCGTTTCTGATTCAAATGTGATGTGGGAAACACCATAAATTAGGGCGAATGTATAGGAAATGGATCACACCCTCAGTCTTATTAAGTGAACTTCGGTCTCTTTCTTTTCTTTCTGGTAAAAATTTCCTTGTCTACAATCATTTGGTGTGTGCCATGATCATGCTTTATTGAGGTTCTTCCTTGAGGGTTGAGGCCTATAACCATGCGTCGTTAGTAACCTCATGAGCCATACAGAGGTAGAAAATCATCGAGGTCTCGAAATTGTAGTATGGCCCAGTTCCTGGCAAATATAATTCTCTATGGTTATTAAGTTAACTATGGGGACGGGAAAAAAAGCAAAGGATTGCAGAAGAAAGCCCATATTCATGCATGCATGGATGCAGCCATGAACATATGATTGGGGTGAGTTCCTTCATTCGAGGGAAGAAAAGATGACAATAGCGTTCTAAGGGCAGATGCATGGAGACTCGCTAGGGGACCATGCAAGGGTGGATAAAGCTTTAATAGGGGTGGGAGTCAATGAACCAATACACGAATGTAAAGGTCTTGTAAGTGAGAATGGGTTTGCATTATGGCTCGGAATATCTCCATGTATTGCATGCTGTTCACACAAATGTGTGGGTTCAACACCACCACACCAACGATGTACATCACAACTCAAACTCTCTCGAACGTTGGCTTATCTAGCCATTGTTCATGAATAACCAGGGGATTATGCTCTTTGCACCGCAAACGTCCTCCCCTTATCTGCTCCCAGGGGCAACAAACCTCACAGTATCACCTGATGTGCACCTCAAAGTCCATGGGGTAGATTTTGGAAGGGTCAGACTTCCATACGGTCACAGGATCTGAAGGCACGAAACATGAGAAGCTCTTGGATTCATATGAGATTCGTCAGGTTTGACTAAATATTGCCTCTTGGGTTAGTGGTTCACTTTGACACAGCTTTATGTACATGGCGTGGCAGTCGTGCTGACCACGAGGGCGGGAAATCATGGAGTATCCTCCCAAGAATAAGAAATCATTTATCCAACTCAAGAATAGCAAGCATCACATAATCAGTATCCCTAGACATCCTGGTTCTGCTGCGGGTGCCTCACACATTGACATAATGGCAACTGGGATTCACAAAGTAGAAGAAGAGTGAATTATTTTCGCATTTAGAACTCACAGGGTACCATATAAAATCCATTCTTTGGGGAGTGCCATGCAACTTCCTTTTGAAATTCCTAAGGCACACCTCAGTATCTTCATAGGTCCCCTGCAGTGAGCCTGAATGATAGAGAGATCTTCTATTGATCATATACTCACAATGTCCTTGTTAGCTTCGGTATGGGGGTGCTCGCTTGCATGCTCAATAAAGTTTGACGTCAAATCGTGAATCCAAGGTCCAGAGGAGTTCAATCAAAATAATGTTCCTTGCTAAATGGAAGATATAGCTGCTTCATATGCCTGTACGTGAAGGAACCAATATGAGAGGTTTTGTGTCACGTACTGACTTGGCCTCCTCTCATACAAACTTCGTAATTTCAGAGGTTGATAATTACCCCAAGAAATCGGTTGGATTTGATCAGCCCTTTGGTTCAAATGGGGTGTGGAGATACCATTTTTTGATTTGTTGATCCATATGGAGAATCCTGTGAACCAAATTCATAGAATGATCCTGTACAGACGCGAGGAGCATGTCAGGCAGAGAGTAAGGTCGTTGGCCATGTTTGCCTCGTTCCATGCCAAACCAGAGGCAGTTTAAATAATCAGGGGACTTGTCTAAACAGAATGTGGCTTGCATGGCTGCAACTCCAAACTCACATGCAGGGCTAAAGTGCCCATGAACATCAATCCAATGGATTTTTATTTCGTTGAGGAGCCCAAACTAGGAGGGATGTCAGAAGCCATGCAAGTAAGTTTTACGTACAAAAATATTGAAGAACTATATTTTCACGTAGGAAAATAGTGCATGGTAAAGAGAAATGAAGTTTGACCAGTGAGGGACCCATTGGCTGAGACCATTTAAGACAAATGCCACCAGTACTCTTATGTATGTAGGTTAAACGGGTAGAAATAATGTCAAATAGACACGCTGGTCCGAGTGGTGAGTTTGTGTGCCTTACAAACTCATGGACGTGGCTTCGAGCCCCCATTGCAGCATTTTGCCTTATTCCACAATACCCCTGGTAGTTAAATGGGGGGCTGTCGGTTCACCTGCTGTCGGTTTAGTAGTCTATATAGGCTCCCGTGCTGTCGTAGCCGCCTCGTAACCGACCTCCAAACTTTGAATCTCATCTTCAAGTTAAGGTTTTTCCAAACTTTTTCCCTTAAATAAAAATTTGAAAATTTGGTGGCGACTCCACACATTAATCAAATAAATTCAATATTAAAATTTTAGCGAGTTCGTCGTCTCTTCGGAATTACGGTTGCGACAATTGGTGCTACAAACTTTTCTAATTAATTAGTCTAAGAGATCAAGTCGAAAATTTCAACAATACAACTCCTAGGAATAAATAGATACAGGGTATAAATCTCTAAAGAACATCAAGGTTATTCGGCCAAAGTTAGAATCCAAGATAGTTAAACTATTCTCCTTAAGCATTAAAGTTAGAAATTTGGTCTTAAAGACTAAGTAAGATGACAAATTTATGAAATTGGCAAGAGGGCATTCCACCTAGGAAGCATAAAGTTTAACAAATAAGATTTAGTAAACAAACTCTTGAGAAAAGGAAAGATTGAGAGAAACCTATAAGGAATGAGTGACATAGGTTTCCTATAAAAAACTTATCTTAAAATGCCAAGAATGTAGGCAAATTGGACAATTTTAAGAAAGGTGTGCATGCTGTCTAAAATTTCAGAATCATGCTCAAGTAAATGTTTTCACTAAGGAAGTAAGTTTTGGATAACTAATTATGTCTATTTATCATGATGACTCTTGCGTATGTTTATTCATGTGCAAATATGTTATGTGCTTTCTTGAATAATGCATAGAAACGATGCGAATTACGACTCCAAATGCTGATGAATTATGTGAGAATTGAATGATTTAGATGTTATATGTGCATACCATATTGGTTGGTTATTGAGCATGCATGTTATTATGAAGACTTAAAAAATGGAACCTAACAAATTAAGAGATCTCTAAAGAAAAAACCTTATGTGAAAACTTAACATTACTCCTAGTGTACTAAGTGTAGGACTTTTGCACACTCAGAAGACCGTAGGTCCTTCTACCGTAATCAAAGATACATAACCTTCTATGGTAACTTGTGAGAACTCAAGGTTATACAAGGAGACAAACAAGAAGTTTAATGATAAAAAATGACTATTATAGAAAAGTTATTTGTTTATCAATATGTGTTAATGTTCAACTCTCATCTCAAGATCATGCTCCATAAGCTTTGTTCTAAGTGGATTGATCCTTTTATTTTCACTAACATATTTCCTAATGGTATGGTAAAGATGGAATATGAGGCCAAAAAAGAAAGCTTAAAGGTAAATGTTCATCGCCTCAAGCACTTTTATGAGAGTCCCACATTTGTAGATGAGCATGTTGAAGCTTTCTTACGAAAAGATTATCTTCCCAAAAGTACAAATTAATTTTTCAACTAAATGAGTGCGTTTTTCTGTCCTACTTAGGGATGGAAGTAGGCCTGAGCTGAGTTAGGCTTTGAGTGTTCAAATCTGGCCGATTTAAAAATTTTAAAGCTTGAGCATGGACTTGTTACCTGTTAAAGGCTCTTTTTCTGTCAAGGTCTGGCCTAATTTAAAATCTATAAGGCCTACAAGCTTATTTAAAAGCCTACATTCCAAAAAGTATTAATAAATAGTCTTAAAACCTATATAAATAATTGATTAAAAAGACTTGCAAGCTCAAATTTTACAAGATAAAAAGGTCGTTAAATAGGCCTAAAACACACACATATATATATATATATATTATGTAAATAAAATATATTAAAATAAATATAATATATTGTGAACACCTAATTATGTCCAAGACCATATTTTTTAAAATTAATACTTAGTCAAAGTTAAAAAATTTAAAATTAAAATATGATAAAGGAAAAAGAAATCAATAACAAAATATGTAAATACACAATATAGTAATACACAAAAAAAATAATAAAATAAATAATAATAATAATAATAATAATAATAATAATAATAATAATAATAATAATAATAATAATAATAATAATAATAATAATAATAATAATACATAATACATAGAAAAAAAAAAAGAAGAGATGGAAGAGGCTGCTGATTTCGATTAGATAGTTAGGTATAGGGTTGTTAGGCAGTTAGTGGTTTTAAGCATGGTAAAAGGAAATCGCATGGAAGAGAGGATGACGACGGGTTAGTCAACTCCAAGGCTATAAATTCCAAAGAGTAGGAGGTGCAGAGGGGCTTTTGGATTTTTTGGTGAAAAAACGGAAACTGAAAGTTCTCCATCAAAGGCTTTGAGAAGTTTTATTCTTGGGATTTGTCTTCTTTGGCTCAAAGGCTTGGGAAAAATCACAAAATTCTAAGGCGTTCCTTCTCTGCAAATTTCTAGGTTCCAGAGGGAGGAGAAGGAAATTTTGCAACAACTGGTTTACATCCTCTTTTTCTAAAGACCCAAGAACAAATCTAAGAGGCTTGTAAGAAAAGTTTATCAGAAAAAATTTTACAGGTAAGATCTTAAGTATTTTAATTATTTTAATTCACTTTTAGTTTGATTAGAACATAATTGCTTAAACAAAGATGATTCTTGAACCATGGTGCTAATTCTGCCGGCATTAGTGTTAGTCCATTTCTATTCCTGATTAAAGTTTAGAATTCACCGTGCTAGAATAAGCTTAAAGGCCTTCATAATCTCTGTAATGGCATCATAGTCACCACACTTTCACCTTTCAAAAGTAAACCAAATAATTATGTTGAATGATACCAAAATTCCTTACGAACTTGTTGAACTGCAGATTGATTGCTTTTATTTGACTTTATTGCTTTTATTTGATTTCCTTCTTCGTTGTGGTTTAATGGAGATTTTTCTGGTTCTATATAGTTAAATTTGATAATGTTCAATTGAGCTTAAGCAAAATCGGTGTTAAAGGATAAGAGACGTAAAATTTTGGTTGATAATCGTGATTCAAGTCACGAATGTGAAAATTGTTTTGGATATTAACTAGAATGTTTAATTCATGATGTAAACGGAGAAATTTCGATCTATAAAATATCGCGAGGAAGATTCGATCAAAGGTCATGTTGACCTCTTCCTGCTTCGGCGAATTGAAATGAACTTTGACGAGGAGGCAAAGGTGTTTTTGGCTTCTATTTTTGGCGAGGCCTCATCCTGTCTGTCAAGCAGCTTGAATGGGATCTCTGTTGCACGAAGTCTGCACTGTGACAATAGATGCAAAAGCTTGGGTGCGAGAGTGGCCAGGATAGGATGTGAGCCAGTCGTCGTTGCGTCACGCCATTGGTTCGCCCTGTCTACATCGACAAGGCGTAGTCATGTTGAAGTCTCTCTCTCACGGCGATTCCTATAAAGTGAAGATCCGTCAAATGCTCGAGGATAGTCCTGATGCTAGCAAAGCTCACTATGAATAGCTTTAAGACCATTGAAGGTTGTGGCGTCAACGTTTGTGTTGCCTATAGTGCCTGCGTCAACATTCAGGTTGCCTACGATGCTTGCATCACCGTTCAGTTCATCCCCAATGCTTCTCACTAAAATGCAACAGCCAATTCCCTCCCCCACTCTTCTCAAATTAGGCTAAAACTAATAAATTTTAACTATACATATCAATACTAATTAAGGAACAATAACAATAAATCAAGGGATGGCCCAATGGTTTGCATGTTCCAAGGAGCTTAAGGACTTGGGTTCGAACCTTGGTAAACCTATTTTTCTTCTAAATATATTATTAGTCGTTAAGCATACTTTAAATTTATGGTTGGTAATGATAATCTTGATTAAGGGATTTGGCCCGGTGGTTGGCAACTTTCAAGGAGCTTGAGGACTTGGGTTTGAACCTTACTAATTAAATGGTTTGGCCTAGTGGTTAGCATACTCTAGGCACTTTGAGGACTTGAGTTCAAATCCTAATTGAACCTTTTTTTTTTATAAATGGCTATTAATCTTACTATCAATCTGTTAGTTATACTTGAACAGACTTTGATCAAATACTAAAGTTTAGCTTAGTGGTAGCTTGGTCACATATACCTTTATATCTTAGGTTCAATCCTTGTATTAGCTTTATCCACAACCAATTGTATTTTTTTTTATTGGGCCAAATACTAAATAAGCACAAATGTTGCCAAATAAAACGATGTGTTAAAAAAAAAATGGGGCCCAATTCTGGTTTTTATTTTCACATTTTTTCAATTTAAATCATAACCAAAATTTTCCTTTTTCACATCTAATATGGGTCAAGCCCATTTTTCCTTTTCCATTTAACTTGGCCAACTCAATCTTCCTTAACACTAGTTTATATATATATATATATATATATATATATATATATATATGAAAATAAAAAATAACAAATAAAAATATTATAATTCTAAATCTCTTGCAAGGAGCTCTGAATACAAACTGGTAGCATTGTTCAATATTTGGAAATCCTACAGGTCCTAGTACAACCTTCGTTTGTCTCGAGTCCTGTGCATATGTAAATTAAAATTTTTTCTCAAAATAATAAAAAGTATTAAATACCACCTCATTCTTCTATTATCCTAAAAAAAATCAAAATTTCAAAATAAATTCCAATATTTTTTTAATAAATAGATTTCATGCAATGAGCTCTAAACGTGAACTGGTAGCATATCCTACTATTCGGTGTTTAGAAATCATATGGATCTCAGTGCAACCCTCGTTTGCCTCAGGTTCTATACATATGTGAATCTGGAAAATCATCTAAATATTATTTTTCTAACCACTCTCAAAAGAATATTTCAAAATATATTTTTAAGCACTTTAAGATTCTAAGTCTCACGCAATGAGCTCTAAATGCGAACTAGTAGCATACCCTATTGTTTGGTATTTAGAAATCATGAGTCCTAATACAACCCTCGTTTGTCTCGGACTCTGTGCATAGGTGGACTAAGAATTTTTCCAAAACTTCAAAAAACACTTTCAACTTATCTCTCAATTTGGTATCAACCTTACTTTTTTAATTACCTTTGATGATCAAGTCTTCAAACAGAACTATGTAGCCTTGAATTTCCCATTACACTATAGAATACGTAGGAGCAGGATCAAGTCCTGTCAGGCTATTTTCCACAAACGTATTTATTTATATTCTATTTAAAAGGATCAAACAATTTTCAAAAATATCAAAATTACATACTCAGTTTAAGGGTACTGTTCTCTTAAACGAGCACGTAGGGTGCCTTACACCTTCCCTTCCCGTAACCGACTCCTGAACCTAGAACTCTTCCTCAAGTTAGGGTTTTTCCAAATATTTTTTCTTTAAAAATAAAATTTGGTGGTGGTTCCACAATCGATAAATTTTTTTTAAAATTTTTAGCGAGTTCCTCCTTTCGTTGTAATTATAGTTATAACATATATTAAAATAAATATGAATATATAAAACGTAAATATAAATAGGTTCCTGAATGGGTTAAATATATTTTTTTATAAGCCTAAACCTGATTTATTTATCTAAAAAGGATTTTTAACAAACCTGAGCTTGTCTACTTATTAAACAAGCCGAGTCAAGTTAGGCTTTAAATGGGCTGAGTCGTAGACCCCTGTTGGACGACTTTGTCACTTTCATCCCTAGTCCTACTCTCTAGTTAAAGTCTTTTATTCTCTATATTTCCTGTAGTGTTTACATTAATAACAATGTGTGATTTAAATGTGTATTGAGCTTTTTTAGTATTATAATATTTATTTTTATTATTTTAAAATTATTCTAGATGTTTTAAACATTTATTATATTACATTTTGTTTCAAAAAATATTTGCATACTTTGTAATTGATACTATGAGAAAGTTATCATTCTTAACTAGAGATTCCAAAGAATGATTTGATCTATTTCATGAATTTTTTATATAGTAGGTTGTGCATGAGATTTAATTGAAAATCATTTATAATATATTTATTTATATGAAGGCATAAATAAGATTACAATTTGGATCATATTGAAATTGATAAAATATAGAAGATAGAAATTTAGAAACTTAATCCTAACCATGAATTATAGGAAGAACAACGTTTATATGAAAGAGTAAATATAACATTGACTTGCTAATTAAATCAACACTATACAACTAGTTCATAATCCAAGAATAAAGAAAATGTTTTCACAAATAAAAAATCTCATTTTTATTCAAACTCGACATGTCGATTTTGATATTCATAGCTCCTATTTATATGAAAAAAAACATGATAGAAAAAATAATTAATAAGAAATAAATAAAAAATTTTAATAAATAAAAAAATATCATAATCAAATACAATTAATCTCAAACCCTAATCAGATTTACAATTAATAATTAAAGAAAATTCTAATCAACTGTGAATCAATCTTTTGATTGAAAATAATAAAATCAAATTTCTTTTAATAAAAATAATGATTTATTTAGACTAATTCTATTGGTTAAAATCTTATTTTTTATCTTCATTTCTTTGAGCTTGCAGAGGGTGAGACAACAACTTTGTTTTTTTTACTTGAATTTTATTTTTCTTGGAGAAAATTCTTTCAAATTAAGCATGCTGCAAATTAAGCATGCTCCTTTATATTAGTCATTAAATCTTAGTCATTTTTAGAAGCTTTATCTTCCATAGTACTTTTAGGTTCAAACTTTGAATCTAATAGTTGAGAAAATCTCAATAAGGGACATCTTTAATCTTGAATTTTCTTATCTTTCCTTATGGTCAGGATCTCACCCATAAAGTATCTTATTTGCAAAAACTTCTCCTCTATCATGCCTTATAAGGGAGGTGAAAATTTTGTTAAGATACCCTTGCAACTTAATGGAAATGAAAAGGTGAAAGATTGATATATTTTTGAACGTTGTTGTTGATTGTTTGATGATACGGAATGAATTACAAGTTTTTCTTATGTGTAATATGTGACATGGAATTCTTGGAAAGGAATTTAGGAGGAAAATATAGGTTGATGAGATAATGTTTAATGGCTTAGTAGAATGATACTAAGATGGGTGGGCATGTTACTTAATGGGTGGGCATGTTACAGTGCTCTACTAGAATTAAAAGATTACAATTTCATTTGCTTTTAATGGTTGAAACCTTGTGGTTATGCAACACTAAAGTAAAACCAGGTAAAGGTTGAAACCTTGATCGCCAAAGAAGTTTCTTCTATACATTTTGGTAGTATCTTAAAGATCTTAACTTTTAATTTTTTTGTCCCCACTTCACAACTTCTCATTTCATTATTCTATCTTATCCATGATCTTTTCTTGAAAATTTTCTAGAAGAAGGATAGAGGAAACATTTTTCTTTTTATTTTTCTTTCTTTGCTTTCTTTCTTTTCTCTCCCTTTCTTTCTTTTTCTTTCTTCTTTTTTGTGTATATTTTTCTTGGTTTATTATAAAAAATAGATAGTAATATAAATATTTATTCAAGTATTCAAAAATTAAAAAGGTTACCCACATTCTCAGTTAATAGCAATATGATATTTACCCCTAATATTTTCAAGAAAAATATGGTTGGTAATATATTTTTAAGGAAAATTCATTTCTCAACAAGTACGTACCTCACATCTCCAAACAAGGATCAATCATCTCAAGAAGCATATATGGTTGACACCTATTCTAAGAAAGTATTCACTCCTCAATAGATAAGGTGTAAGTGAGATATTTAACGCATTGCTAGTATTTTACTATGAACCTATTTTTTTTTATAAAGGTTTTTTTTCAAAGATAATGAGATTAAAAAATAAAATCTATTATGAAGTCATTTGAATCTAACCTAATTTTGAAAAAAAAAATTGATGCATGAATGTGTAGAATTTTCTTTAGTATATTTTTTTGTTCAACATGATTTTTCATAAAAAATAACTTAGTGGTGCTAAATATAAAGAAATGCATGGGATGTATGTAAAAATATAAGATTTCTTTTATCATTTTAAAAAAATGTAATGTTATGCTTATATGTTATTACCCCTATTGTTATATGTGAATGAATATGTACAAAAAAAAGAGGTGATTAAATACATTCCATATATGTTCTATTTTAGGTAGGTCATTCGGTCTATTGAGTAGTGTATGGTTCCATGGGTAGGTCTAGACAAGTGACAGGTTATAATGACCTCTAGACTACCCTTCATGTAGATAAGAATCCAGTTTATGAACTAGTTACAAGTAGAAAAATTCTCTCTCAATATGTCTAACTCATAATAGCGATAACAATTTGAACGGTAATCAACAATTATCAAGTGGGCATAAAATCCCTCAATAACAACTACCAAAGTACCCACTAATCCTAGGCTCATACAGGCTCAAGTATAGAGTCAAAAGGTATGTAAGGTAAGTGGAGAACATGTAGAAAGTATAAAATATTCCATCCTAAGATTATCCAATCACATTTATAAGATAAACAAACAACTAATAATGTACAACAATAAAATTCGTCTACCTTGTAGTTCACAATATTTAATATATACAAATAGAATAAACATAAACAAATATTTACAATTAAAATGAAGGAATAATTTTCTAAAAATAAAAAACAAAAAAACGGAGTGAAATAAACATAAAAATAAAGTTAAAAAAGAATCATGTGCAATTAATTAGAGTAGGCTTGATTCTCAAAAAGTTTCTAGTGGAGGTGTCATTTATCGCAACTGGATTATGATGGGATGACGAGTGAGAAAATTATAAAACAGAGTAGCCACCACCAAAATTTATTAAATAAATTTTTAAAAATATAATATTTGAAACTAAGTTGGATTTGGAAGTCGATTACATGTAGGGAAGGTATTAGCACCTTACAATATTTGTGAAAAAATAGTTACCTTTAAATTAACTGTACAAAAATATGGTTAACTTTAAAAAATATTGATTTCACTTCACAGGAAATATTTTTAGTGATTAATTTTATTTTATCTAAATTATTAAAAGATGTTTTAATTTTTTAATTTTATAAAATAAGTGAAAAAGAGTCCGAAAGTTTTATTTGGGCTTAACAAGTCTGGTTCCCTCTCCTACGTATTCTCAGGTAAATTGAGAATATCAAAGCCACGTAGTTTTTGAGGAAAAAAGTTTGATGAGTTTTAAAGTTTTGAAAAGGGATTTTGATGTTTTTTGACTTTTTAGAAAATGTTAAGCTTTAATTTTTGTAAAATTTATTTTTGAATTCTTAGAAAAAATTATTTATTTCAAAAGTTATAGAGAAGTTATTTTTTCAATTTTTATTTCTTATAAAAATGTGATTTTGGAGATATTAAAATTTAAAGTTGAAAGATTCGTTATTTTTTTTTTATAATTTCGTAGCAGAAAACATTTTAAATTTTTGTAGGATGAGTAATCTAGTCTTCTCTTGTACAAAATTTAAGTTAACACATGTCTAATAAATAAATTCTTATGTTTCAAATAATATCAAAAGTAGATCCATCACTTAATTAATCTCACTTGGTTATTGCACATACCTAAAATATTTCTTTTAATTTTTCTAAAAAATATTAACAATAAAAAATAATAAATCCAAGCTAAACTAATAAGAAAATAATAAAATAATAAAATAATAAAAGATAAAAATTATAATAAAATAAAAAGTTAGAGAAAAAATTAGTTGCACTAACTTGGAAAAATTTACATAGTGACTCATAGACTTCTCTCAAAGGTTATATGAGCTTCCACATTTTCTTTTTTGTGTACTTCCAAACATAAAACCCATCCATAATTTTTTTTAATATAAAATAGATTTATACTTTGATGCGTACTTTCAAATACGAGTTTTTGCGGTGCAAGTATTCGTCTCCTATTTTCTTATGAAGAACACTTCCTTATATAGGAGCATGAGAGACTACATATGTCTTCCCTTTTCCATGTTAGATTCCATCTTCTTACATAGGAGAATGAAAAATTGAATGAGTTTGATTCTTCCGATGTGAGATTTTAACTTCTGTTTGATGTGAGACTTTTATTTTATTTTATTTTTTTATCATATTTTTATATCCTTTTTTAATTTTTGGGTTTCAATAACTTAAATAAAATTGAATTTAAAGAATTAAAATCATAAATAACTTCAAAAGATATATGAGAAGTAGAAGAATGAATTGTTATACTACATGAAAACTTAACCTGTTGAAAACATTTCTCTCAATGTTACATATTTTTTTGAATGATTCGCTATGTATTATGGGTACAATATTTTGAAAAATGGTAATATATTCATATAATGTATTTGTTGAATATATATAAATATATATATATATATATATATTGTATATGCTTAATAAAAAATAGTGTAAATACAAATTGAATGAATGTAAGTATGTTTAATAATCTAACTAATATATTAGTTTTCATAAATATATTGAATGATTTAATGTGTCAAGTTGAATTTTTTTCCTGATATGTAAGTTATGTTTCCTTTAGTAGTTTGCATAAATGTTAAGTATAGTAATAACGTTGAAAAGTGAAACTAGAAAAAAGGTATTAAAAGGATGTAATTAGGTAGAATATGTATGAATATCACCAAATAGAAAAGAGTTTGAGAAAAAAATATTGTACAACATTTAAATCTTAGATACATTAAAAAAATATCTATAATACAATGTTTATTACTCAGGCCTATTATAGAAAATGAGTTCTTTTTTAGTATTTAAAGGGTTAAATATTATAAAAAATTTAATTTTTTATAGCATTTAAAAGGTGTAAACATTGTAAAAGTTAAAGTTACAAAATCCTTTGAAATTGTAAAAAAATAATTTTTCTTCCTTTAAATACTATAAAAGAGTTAATTTTACAACATTTGAATGTTGTAGTGCATGTTGATGTAATAAGAGATTTAACAACATATGTAAATGTTGTAAAACATAGTGCAAAAACATTGCAAAAACTATAGTTTGGCATAGTCAAGATAGCAAATTTTTAATTCATAACTTAAGTTTTTCCGTTTCTTTATTGATGTGTAATAGAAGAAAATAAGATATTAGTTTCTATTGTACTCCATAAAGATCTGCGAAAATGATTTAAGAACTTAAAATTTCTATTATTTACTATGGTTTATAGTTATCCATGCAAAAAGTTACAACTTCTTTAAAGATCAAATCAAAAATTTATATATGGCATCATTGATTTTAGAATATGTAATAAAATATGTCATTTTGTTAAATTTATAAAAAAAAAAATAAGAAATATGTACTGCTTTTCATTCTTTGACATAGGAAAACCTAACAAAAAATTTATTGAACATTAATCCAAGGTTGATTTGATATAAGAAAAGGTGTATAAAAATGATGGGACATGTTTTTAGATTTCACTTACTTACACGTTATGCATTTTCCATAAACAAATTCAACATCATCTTTCACATTTGGCGAACAAAAATTCTCATTCCAAATGT
Source organism: Canavalia ensiformis (assembly GCA_026541065.1). Taxonomy (NCBI): domain Eukaryota; kingdom Viridiplantae; phylum Streptophyta; class Magnoliopsida; order Fabales; family Fabaceae; genus Canavalia; species Canavalia ensiformis. The sequence continues at coordinate 18,877 of JAMKYM010000741.1, forward strand.
ATGAAGTCTTTCGCATTCCAAAATATCTTATTAACCCACCATCCTCTAATTAGTATCACATGAAAGGAATAGATAGGTACACATAATTTGTTTTTCATAAAAAAAAAAAAACATCATGCTTATAATAATCTCCAAAAACATGCTTTGAATAAGAATTCTATACTTGATCAACATCAATATCGTTTGCATATAAGTCTTTAATAATATCTAAACATAGTAATTTAATTTTAAAAAAGTAAGTAATGAATACCTTCTACATAAAACATCAATCACAACGTTTTCATTATCATTCTCATACTTGAACATATAAAAAAGTATCTCAAATAATTTTAATCACTTTGAATGTCTATAAAAGATTTAAAAAACTTAAAATTTTGCAGATTAAAATGGATTATTAACTCCCTTGTTCATAAATAATATTGATAATTTTGCAAATATCTCTTCAATGCATACATTTCATTATCAAAGGACAGATAATTAAAAACTATCTCATTAAAAATTTAACTTAAATATGCAATTGATTTGTAGTCCTACATCATTACAACCCTTAGTCCAACACTAGAAACATTACATTTAATTTTTACAAGGTAATCCTTAAGGGAACTTATTAAATCTTCATACTATACTATGTTGATTTATCTATAAAAAATTAAATATAATTATAGGATAATTATTTTTTATTTTTTAGTAATTTTTATTTTAATTTTTTTTGGAATGATAACATAAGTAGAAATTTAAAATAAGGCATAAATTGAAATAAAAAAGAGTTATAATATTGGAAAATAGATTAAGACATAATGTAAAGATAATTTTAATCTTTAAAAAGCCAATATGACTATGTTGGAAGTATGCACACTTATGCATCATTTCTAGTATTTCTAACACGATCAGAATTGCAAACCTAAATATGACCATACAATGTTTTTGAATTTTCAAAATAGTTGTTCAAATATAAGTATGGTGGTACTAAAGTTGTAACTCAAAATGAAATAGAGAAATAGCCTAATTGGTAAAAATCCAAAAATATTATAAAAGAAAGCAAAGACTTAGAGGATGAGGAAATAGTAAAATGTAAGCACAACTATAGCTTGACCTAGACTATCCTATCCTTCATTCACTTTTTCATGAGACCCCTCTCATATGATCTTTGGAGATAAAAACTACTTTGCAATACGAGTTCTAGTACCCCACTACCAACCCAATGACATACAATTCTATTATTTCAATTTCTCTATGATAAGATTATGGACTCTTTTATAAAAGTCTATTATTTCAATTTCTATAATAAGATTATGGACTCTTTTATGGAATTAGGATTTGATTTTTGTCTTTTTATCAATATGTGTAAGTAATTTTCTTACCTTCAAGCCTTGTTGAAACTTGTAAATGTAAATAATTGAACCCTTATTTTTATATTATCAATTCATATATTTTGTATTTAATTATGTTTGCCTTATTGTAGTTTATTAATTGATAATAATTGATCGTTTTATTATTTCTAAGATAATGGAGAATAGGTGATTATACCATTACTTAATTAATGTATCTATAAAGTAAACTAAATCTAGATTTTTGAAGGATCAATCAAAAGTAGTTTTTTTTATTCATATAGGTGATCATACTATTACTTAATTAATGTACCATTACTTAATTAATTGATAATAACTCTACCACCTTGTTTGTCTTATTGAATTAACAAATCTAAATTTTCGATGTTTTCTTTATAATTTACCTTTCATGATCATTAAGAGTGATAACTTAAGAAAAAAATATTATTATTGCATGATCATTGAATAATAATAAAATTAGAACAGATGATTAATTATTGACTCTTATCATGCATAGGAGATTAAAGAATATATTTAGTAGCTTTATAAGGGCCTCTGAGTCCAAACACTTCCATAGCAAATTTTTCTTGTAATTGCTTCTTTTGATTTGAGATTTTTATCTTTTTTATTTTTTAAATTTTATTTCTATTTTAAGCCTAACTCTTAAAATCAATTTCTCTTTTTTATAAAAAGTTCAAAAATTAAAATTTAAATAATTTTTTTATTAAAAATAGTCTCTATAGAATAATATTAAAAATATTAAATACTTCCTTTCTAACCTTCCTTTGAATAAAATTTTACCACACAAATTTTCATCAACCTAACTTGTACAAAATTCTATATAAAGAATTAAGAGCACAAGGTATAAGAATGTAGATTATTAATGAAATAATTTTCTTGTATATAAATGTAAGTAATTTTTATTTTGTTAACAGTAGCACTTTTTAACTTTTTTTTTTTTTTTTTCCGAATGCACCATAAAATTTTAATATAAACTTTTACAATATTTTGTTAATGTGTATTTAGGGGTGAAATGAATTAAGCTATATTTTATAAAATTTATTTTGTTTAATTTTTAAATTTTAATTTAAAATTTAGGATATAATTTTTTACGGTCCACTCTAATTTTTTAAAGTGATTTAAAAGCCTTTTTAAAATCTTCAAAGTGAACTCTCTTAAATAAATAAGAAAATATATTATATAAATACTTGTGAAAAATGATAGAACTACTTTTTTTGGTTTCTTATGCATCCACAATCATTTTGTCAATGAGGTTATTAGGAAAAAAAATATGTTATCATATTTTAACATTTTCTAATTTTTCTAATTCAACATCTATGTATGATAAAAATTACACTAGATGTTAGAATATGATAAATAATAAAAGTAAAGTATAATAGAAAAAATTATCATATCATATCTTTATTTTTATTTTTAAAATTTGTATAAAATATTTATTCTATAAAAAGATTAAATTAAAGAGTGATAACATGAGATAACATATTTATTTTATCTTGTTTTCTTAATAATAAAGTGATAATAATAATATAATAACAATAATAATAATCATATTAATATTGTTGTTATCATTATTAAAATTAATAATATTACAATTAATTAATATTAAAAATAAAATTAACATTAATTAAAATATTAATAATATTATTAATTTATTAACAACAAATAATTATAATTATAATTATAATATTATTATTATTACTATTATTATCAATAATAACATTATAATATTATTAATCTATATATATAATACAAAAATTAATAATATAAATCATTAAAATAATATTTGTATCTACATAAAGAAATTTATAAAAAAATTAAAAATATAATATTTTAACTTTATTTTACCAATTAAAAAAAATGGTTGAACATGAGATGTGGTTAAAAAAAACATGTCTAAAAAATAAACCAAAAAATTAACAAACAAAGAAAACAAGGAAAGATAAATACACCTCACATCATCAACAATAATAAAAAATAAAGCACATTACAAAATATTATTATTATTTATATATAATTAATATTAATATTATTATTACAATAATTAATATTATAATAATAATTTGTTATTGTAATTTTATAATAATAAAAGTAATTCTTGTTATAATTATTAATTAGATTAAAATTCACTGAAGTGAAAAATAAGTTTTTTACATCGGTTGTTATGAACCTTTTACATCGGTTATTTGAGCGATTTGCAATATAGAAACTTAGAGCGGTTCTACAACCAGAAACTTAGTGAACTTTCTACATCGGTTCAAACGACAACCGATGTAAGTGACTTTTACATCGGTTAAGGTCACAATCGATGTAGAAAGTTTATATTTTTTTTTTTAAATTTTATTTTCGTTTAGTGAAATTGCCATATTCCACAATATCACTGATATATAAAATGAGAATACCAGGCAGACAATGCGAAATTATAGAGTCTATATAATTAAAAGTAAATACATTAATATTTATTATAAAATAAAAAACAAACTAAAAATCTAAAAATCCCATGAATTCAACCCAAATTGGCAACCTCATCAGAAATTCCCCAACGTCTCCGGATATCGTCATTTCTTCATCTAACAGAGGTTGAGATTGTCAAATATCTACAATGTTTTTTATTAAAATTAGTGAACATGTCATGTTATGCATTAAAATTAAATAATTAAATTAGGACAATTGTAATTACCTGGTGCCAATAGTTAACAATAGAAGCCAAGACAATGAGAAACATATGTCTCATGACATAATATCCACACTCGGTTCCTCCGATTGTCTTCGACACTTCAAAAAAATAAAACAAAGTATCAAACCATTTGTAGAGATAGTGATAAAGAATATAAAATAATTGAATATTAATAAAGTACTTACCTTTGGAATTATCCATACACACTTTTTAATATTTGATGAATGCGTCCCTTTTAACATTAAAGTCGAGCATTCATTGCTCTCTGATAAAAATAAAAAGCAAATGAATACCTTTGAGAATAACAAGTTATATGAATATTGTCGCAACCATAACCGACGGGACGACAAGCTCAATTTTAAATATTTAAAAATAGAATTTTTTTATCGATGTGGAGCCGCCACCAAATTTTATTTTTGGGAAAACATTTGGAAAACCTAACTGAGGAAGAAAACCTGAGGTTGATGAGCCTGAGTAATGAAAGTGTTTAAGGTATTAGGGGCACTCCTACTCGCCTGTTCCAAGGAACGGTACCCTTAAACTGAGCATGTGATATTTTGAAAACTATTTGATCCCTTAAAATAGAATAGAAAATAAACTAGGTTCATGGAAAATAACTTGACAGATTTGATCTCCCGCTCCCTACGTATTCCGGGTGCAATGGGAAACTTCAAGGCTACAGTAGTTCTGGTTTTGAAAATGACTTTGATGGAAAGGGAGCATTTTGAGAGGGGAGATTGAAAGGAAGATCCTTAATCCACATGCACAGAGTCGAAGTTGCAAGCGAAGGTTGATGATGACTTCTGGGATATGATTCTCAAGCATCGAAAGATGATTTAAAAGGTATAAAAGGAGCTTAACCACATCCTTTAGGTTTTGATGAACTTTTGAGCTCATTGCGTGAGACCTTGGATCTTTTAGGAATTTTGAAAATTTATTATGGAGGAAATGGAATAATTTTGAAAGAGTATTAAAAGGGAGATCCTTAATCCACATGCATTTAGAGTCTAAGGAAAGCGAAAGGTTGCATGACGACTCATGATTCTCTAAACATTGAGAGGCAAGGGTATGTTGTACTTTCACTTTGAGCATCTTTGCGTGAGATCTTGGATCTTTTAAGAACTTTGAAAATTTATTTTGGAGGAAGGGAATGATTTTGAAAGAGTATTAAAGGGAGATCCTTAATCCACATGCACAGAGTCGGAGGAAAGTTAAGGTTGCACACGACTCATATGATTTCTCCAAACATCGAAAAGACGAGGGGTATCTTTGTATTTTCACCACGGAGAGTCATCATGAGACCTTGGATCTTTTAGGAATTTTGAAAATTTATTTTTGAGGAAATGGAATAATTTGGAAAGAGTATTAAAAGGAAGACTTAATCCACATGCACAGAGTGAAGGCAGCGAAGGTTAACGACGACTCATATGATTCTCCCAAACATAAAGACAGGGTATGTTGTACTTTCAACTTTGGAGCTTCTCATTACGTGAGATCTTGGATCTTTTAAGAACTTTGAAAATATTTTGAAGGAAGGAATGATTTTGAAAGAGTATTAAAGGGAGATCCTTAATCCACATGCCTGAAGTGAAGGCAAGTGAAGGTTGCACTGACGACTCATATGATTCTCCAAACATGGAAAGACAGGGTATGCTGCCCTTTCAACTTTGGAGCTCATTGCAAGAGACCTCGGATCTTTTAGGAATTTTGAAAATTTATTTTGGAGAAAAGGGAATAATTTTGAAAGAGTATTAAAAGGGAGGTCCTTAATCCACATGCACAAAGTCGAAGGGAAGCGAAGGTTGCACGACGGCTCATATGATTCTCCAAACATCGAAAGACAGGGTATGCTGCACTTTCAACTTTGGAGCTCATTGCGTGAGACCTTGGATCTTTTAGGAATTTTGAAAATTTATTTTTGAGGAAATGGAATAATTTTGAAAGAGTATTAAAAGGAAGATCCTTAATCCACATGCATAGAGTTGAAGGCAAGCGAAGGTTGCACGACGACTCATATGATTCTCCAAACATCGAAAGACAGGGTATGCTGTACTTTCAACTTTGGAGCTCATTACGTGAGGTCTTGGATCTTTTAAGAACTTTGAAATTTATTTTGGAGAAAGGGAATGATTTTGAAAGAGTATTAAAAGGAGATCCCCAATCCACATGCACGAGTCAAGGCAAGTGAAGGTTGTACTTGCGACTCATGGGATGATTTCTCCAACATCAAAAGGCGGTATCTTTATCAACTTTGAGCTCAGTTGCGGAGACCAGGATCTTTTAGGAATTTGAAAAATTTATTTTGGAGAAAAGGGAATAATTTTGAAAGAGTATTAAAAAGGAGTCCTTAATCACATGCACAAAGTCAAGGTGTAGCCCGAAGTTGCCGACGGCTCATATGATTCTCAAACATCAAAAACAGGTATGCTACACTTTCAGCTTTGGGCTCGTTGCGTGAGATCTTGGATCTTTTCTTGTACACTTTGGATCCTTGATTATATAGAAATATGAATTCAGGTCATTTCTTGTTATCCAGCTTTACCTTTGATTTTTAAAAAAATAGGAGTTTCTATTCTAGGTGTTTCTTTGTCATAATTTTAACATTAATTTGAATTGCAACCTTTCCTTCATGGCCAGGTCTTGTTTGATCTGCAATTAGGCTAGCTTATCCATCAAGTTTGATGGAGTGTCCAGCCATTATTAATAGATCCTGAACCTTGACCTACAAGAATGCTAGACACTACCAAAATTTATCCATGAAATTCAAATTCAAAGCTCAAAATTTGTATTCAATTTGACCCGTTTGTATATAGGCCTTCTTTTAATTTCGATATCTTTGTGGCAATCTTAAACTTGTTGTCAAAATGCAAACCCGAACCACTTATTTCAATCCTAAACTCATAAAAGTGATATAACTAGACCTAAGAACCTCTCCTCAATGACTAGGATTGACTTAGTAGCTATAACGTAGTTTTGTTGAATTCCTAGATTGACTCATGTTAGGACCTTCTAGCTTACTCGGAATTTCTAGACTAGTTTGCACTAACGCCAAATTGGCAAAAACCAATTTGGGAAACATACTAACTTAAACCAACCAAGATTTTCTTTATGGAAATTTCCTTCTTGTGTCTAATGATTCAATTAGCCGGGAATTAGGTTACGGTGAACCAATTTCCATGGTAGCCTGAATGATCTATTCTTGCAGTGCTTATGGACTCGAGGATTTACTATAATTGGGACCTAAATTCGTAAATTAGATGCCTATGGATGTACGCTTCTATTAGCGATTTAAAAATTTAGCTTGTTTTACTTTCCAACTATGACCTTAAGGAGCATCCACATTTTTTTTTCTAGGGTTTCCTTAACTGTCGGTTCAGCATAAAGGCCATTTTAGTCACAACCTTTCCTTGGTTTTGGTTGAGGTAGCCCCCCAAGAATGGATGATGAACGGCCATGTAGGTTTGCTCCTGAATGTGTTCTCGGGTGTTTTATATTTTCCCCTTGCACTTTCTTCAAGTTGGTTCAATTCTTGATATTTACATGAGTTTCCAAACCCACTCATTATCCTATGACTACCGATATGGCAGATTTAAGACATGCGTTAAGTTGTTGCTACCACATGCGAGTTCAGATCCGAGATATATTTACTGAGGCAAGCTAAAGGAAATTGCCAACTTGACATGCCTAAGTTCTAAACTCAGCATCCTCTAATAGTTGTTATATGCTGAGAAGCATGCATTCCTTAAAGCATAGCTAAAACCAAAAATGTCAGATCATAGACTTAGGGTTCGATTTCAATTCTAAATCGGTTGTCAAAATACTTCTTGAAGCATATAAGAGGGCAGACCAAACCTCGGGGGCCACACACCTTTAAACCAACCACTCGGGATTGACCGGGGTCTTAGCCTACATTACCGGTGCAGGCGATGGGAGGAAATAAAAGACTCTTTTGTCCCCATGCCGTAATTCTATTAGGCAGCTTCCAGGATTCATTTCTTGCCTATATTCAGAGAAAATAATTCATAAATATCAGTAAATCTATCTCTACCCATTTCTCATTTTTTGGGGGAGTTTCAACTTTTTATTTTTTGATCATGGGGTTCGATCTATTTCCTCAAGGTTTCGCAGAACCAGAAGTGGATTGTACGTGCCAAGGCAATAGTGGCCATCAAACCAAATACCATAACCGTAAAATTCAAACTCAAGTGTAAATTTAGGTGACCTTCATATTGACCAAGCATCAACAACAGATACTCAAATGGTTTTGGTGACTCAAGACCTTGTTTAATTCACTGAACAGACCCTATCACTCAAGCTATAAATTTGGTTTGGTGCCTACCAAATACATTCTGCTACCTTAACCACTGCCACAAGCTGATTATGGTACCAGTCTAAGCCAAAAGGGTCTTTAGAATCCAAATCTGTCTTTGTTTTCACTAAGGCCAGGACCAGATTCTGCCCCTGGTTCCAATTTCTTTACCTAAGGTGTGTGGTCTGGAGTCAGGACGAGTGGACCTGGGCAAAGGAACCAGCTGCCAAGGCTAGCTTACAATTAGCTCATTCCTGCCTAGGCTAAGGATTTTTATACATGAATCTGTCTCAGGATAATCCCAAAACCATTATAACCCCTATCTGTTTAGGTCCATGACTTACAAAATTAGGCCTTGAAGTTTGCCAGATTAGTCTACTACCTGTGCAACTTAAAGATTCTAAATCCCCTTTGCTGTCTCTGCCATTGTGGCAAAACCTGATTAGGAGATGCTGTCTCCCTTTAATACATATTCCAACCTCTATCTTACCCTTTTCAATACAAACTCTATTCAGGTTAGGCTTCCTTTCCATACTACCAGTTTCCCCCATCTTATTTGTCCACAGGTTCCAGCTAAGACATCACTAACACTTTCCTTGACTATCATTAACCCAAACATGGCTTCAAGGCTCTTTTTGGTCTAGAGGAACAAACAGCTCTCAATTTAGATGGAACAGCTCCAGGGTCCTCATAACTATTCCTAGCTATCCTCTGGTTTGAACTACTAAAAATGCCAATATTAAGTGTAAATGTTCATTCTATGATTTTCCTTATTAATGGTTTCTGTCAGGTTGAGCTACAAGCTAGCCATTGGTACCAACTGACCCGAATCTGATAGGAATTTTCAGACCAACTTATGCTTAGTCCTAAGTCTGGTTGCGATGCTCAGGAACCCTATGTTCATAACTGGATGACATAATGCAAATGGTATCAGAGGTTTGCTCTAGAAGCAAAAACCTCTGGCACCTACTCTGCACCCAAATACATGGCCACTCAGCACTATCGCGCAAATAGGTCGACTCTCAGGTAGCTCAACTGTTGTAGGTTTCCTAGATTCCCAAATTTGGCTTGGCTACAGGTTTCAGCTGAGATATGCTTTATAGAAATTCTTCTTATGTACCTAATGATTCGAGTTAATTAGAAGCAAGTTGGCCTAGGGACCTAGGGAATTACTACTAAATTTGGCCAGAGAGGAAAAAACGAGAATGGACTTCCAACCTACCTCCTAACCGGCTCTCGAAATCAAGCTCCCTAACCAAGACCTCGGTTTTTACAGTATTATCATGAGCTAAGCATGAATTTTGGTCTTGAAATCTTAGGCATCTTATACACTTTCTTGGATTGGACATAAGGAGTTATTTTAAAGTGCCACTGCTAGCTTTAGAGAGTTCGAGGTCCGCTATGGCTGCAATATGCCTAGAAAATACCTACTTGCCTACATAGTTAAGCCTCTATTTTGGGAAACTTAACTTTGCATTGACCCTACAACTAAGAATTGTTTGATGATTAACGATCTATGAACGCACATTTCGACTAAGCGTGCATGATCTAGCAGAGGGATAATTTCCTAAGATTCAAGTTCTCGTTGCACTTGTTTGTAAATCAGCTGACCAAAGCCAATCCCTGCCCGAGCCTACCG
>JAMKYM010000747.1:0-41584 GCA_026541065.1 Canavalia ensiformis
AGATCGAGGCGAGTATGGCAGGATGAGTGGTCGAGTCGGAGTCGTGGCGGTCCGGGTGAAATCAGCGAAATGCAGCGATGAAGAATCGGTTCGAGAAAAGTTGTGTCTAGTTGACTCCAATGGTGACGAGTCACGTCGATGAAAGTGGAGCGTAGTCGGCCAGTGTATGCGAAGTTGAAAGTCGAGTGAAGCGAGTTGCGTCGAGCTCGTTGGTCGGTCGGGCGAGTTGAGTGAAGATGGTCGATTCGGGAAAAGTTTAGTGGACTCAAATCGGCCTTGTTGAGTTTAATCATGGCGAGGCAAATCAAACGATGTCGAGTGGAGTCAAACGTCAGTGTAGCTGGGATGAGTCGAGATGAGTCGAGTCAGTAAGGTCGGGTGTCGGGCGAAGTGCGGCGATGAAAATCGTTCGAGAAAAAGTTGTGTCTAGTCGACTCCAATGGTGGCGAGTCACATCGATGAAAGTGGAGCGTAGTCGACCGGAGCGTAGTGAAGTTGAAGGTCGAGTGAAGCGAGTTGCGTCGGACTAGGCTGCGATGAGTCGAGTCGGGCCGAGTTTAAGCGAAGATGAGTCGATTCGGGAAAAGTAGTGACTCTCATATCGGCGCGTAGTTTAATCATGAGAGGCGAATCAAGCGATGTCGGGTGGAGTCAAGCGAGTGTGGCGGGATGAGCGAATCGGTCGAGTCCAGCCGAGTCGTGTCAAGTCGAGCCGGACTTTGGCGATGAAGAATCGATGTGAAAAGTTGTGTCAAGTCGACTCAATGGTGACGAGTCACGTCGATGAAAGTGGAGTGTAGTCGCCAGGAGGGTAGTGAAGTTGAAGTCGAGGTGAGCGAGTTGCGTCGAAGCTGCGATGAGTCGAGTCGGGCGAGTTGAGCGAAGTTGAGTCGATTGGGAAAAGTAGAGTGGACTCGAATCGCGTATGATTTAATCGTGGCGAGAGCGAATCAAAGCGAAGTCGAGTGGAGTCGAAGCGAGTGTAAGCTGGGATGAGTCGAATCGAGTCGAGTCGGCCAGTGAGTCGGGTGAAGTCGAGCGAGTTTCGCGATGAAGAATCGTGTCGAAAAGTTGTGTCTAGTTGACTCAATGGTGACGAGTCACGTCGATGAAAGTGGAGCGTAGTCGACCAGTGTGTAGCGAAGTTGAAAGTCAAGTGACGAGTTGCGTCGGCTAACGTTGAGTCGAGTCGGGCCGAGTTGAGCGAAGATGAGTCGATTCGGGGGAAAAGTTTAGTGGACTCAAATCGGCGCGGTTTAATCATGGCGAGGCGAATCAAGCGATGTCGAGTGGAGTCAAGGCGAGTGTAGATGGGATGAGTCGAATCGAGTCGAGTCCAGTGAGTCGGGTCAAGTCGAGCGAGTTGGCGATGAAGAATCGGTTCGAAAAAAGTTGTGTCTAGTCGACTCCAATGGTGACGAGTCACGTCGATGAAAGTGGAGCGTAGTCGCAGGAGAGTAGTGAAGTTGAAGGTCGAGGTGAGCGAGTTCGTCGAACTGCGATCAGTCGAGTCGGGTCGAGTTGGCGAAGATGTGTCGATTTGGGAAAAGTTTAGTGGACTCAAATCGAGCGCAGTTTAATCATGGCGAAGGCGAATCAGCGATGTCGAGTGGAGTCGAGCGAAGTGTATTTGGGATGAGTCAAGATCAATCCAGTCAATCGGGTCGAGTGGTCAAGTCGACGTGATCTGGCGATGAAGAATCAGTTCGAAAAAGTTGTGTCTAGTCGACTCAATGGTGGCGAGTCACGTCGATGAAAGTGGAGCGTAGATCCGAGGGAGTAAGTAGCGAAGTTGAAAGTCGAGGTGAAGCGAGTTGCGTCGAAGCTAGCGATGAGTCGAGTCGGGCGAGTTGAGGCGAATATGAGTCGATTCGGGAAAAGTTTAGTGGACTCAAATCGGCCTTTGTGATTTAATCATGGTGAAAGCGAATCCAAGCGATGATCGAGTGGAGTCGAGGCATGTGTAGTTGGGATAAAGTCGAATGAGTCAAGTCAATAGATCGGTCAAGTCGACGAGATCTGGCGATGAAGAATCGTGTCGAGAAAAGTTGTGTCTAGTCGACTCCAATGGTGAAAGTCACGTCGATGAAAGTGGGCGTATGATCGACCAGAGCGTAGTGAAGTTGAAGGTCGAGGTGGCGATTCGTCGAGCTGCGATGAGTCGAAATCGGGCGAGTTGGCGAAGATGAGTCGATTGGGAAAAGTTTAGTGGACTCAAATCGAGCGTGATTTAATCATGGCGAAGCGAATCAGCGATGTCGAGTGGAGTCGGCGAGTGTAGGCGATGAGGATGAGTCGAATCGAGTCGAATCCGACGAGTCGGGTGAAATCGACGAGTGCGCGATGAAGAATCGGTTCGAGAAAAGTTGTGTCTAGTCGACTCCAATGGTGACGAGTCACTTCGATGAAAGTGGAGCGTAGTCGACCGGAGTGTAGCGAAGTTGAAAGTCGAGGTGAGCATAGTTGCGTCGAACTGCGATGAGTCGAGTCGGGCGAGTTGAGCGAAGATGAGTCGATTCGGGGGAAAAGTTTAGTGGACTCAAATCAGCGCTTGATTTAATCATGGCGAGCGAATCAAGCGATGTCGAGTGGAGTCGAGGCGAGTGTAGCTGGGATGGGTCGAATCGAGTCAATTCAGCCGAGTCGGGTCAAGTCGGCGAGTGGCGATGAAGAATCGTGTCGAGAAAAAGTTGTGTCTAGTCGACTCAATGGTGATGAGTCACATCGATGAAAGTGGAGCGTAGTCGGCCAGGAGTAGTGAAGTTGAAGTCGAGGTGGTAGAGTTGCGTCGAAGCTGATGAGTCGAGTGGGCCGAGTTGAGCGAAGTTGGTCGATTTGGGAAAAGTTTAGTGGACTCAAATCGAGCGCGAGTTGAATCATGGTGAGCGAATAAGCGATGTCGGGTGGAGTCGAGCGAGTGTAGGCTGGGATGAGTCGAATCGAGTCGAATCCGCCAAGTCCAAGTCGGGCGACGAGTGCGCGATGAAGAATCGTGTCGAGAAAAGTTGTGTCTAGTCGACTCCAATGGTGACGTGTCACGTCGATGAAAGTGGAGCGTAGTCGCCCAGGTAAGCGAAGTTGAAAGTCGAGGTGAGCGAGTTGCGTCGAACTGCGATGAGTCGAGTCGGGCCGATTGAGCGAAGAGTTGAGTCGAGTCGGGGAAAAGTTTAGTGGACTCAATCGTGCGGTTTAATCATGGCGAGGCGAATCAGCGATGTCGAGTGGAGTCGGAGCGAGTGTAGGCGGGATGAGTCGAATCGAGTCGAGGTCCAGTCGAGTCGGGTCAAGTCGAGCGGTGCGGCGATGAAGAATCGGTTCGAAAAGTTGCGTCTGTCGACTCCAATGGTGACGAGTCACATCGATGAAAGTGGAGCGTGATCGGCCAGGAGGAGTAGCGAAGTTGAAAGTCGAGGTGAAGCGAGTTGCGTCGAGCTGCGATGAGTCAAGTCGGGCGAGTTGAGCGAAGATTAGTAGGTCGGAAATGTTTAGTGGACTCAAATCGGCGCAGTTTTAATCATGGCGAAGCGAATCAAGCGATCGAGGTGGAGTCAAGCGGTATAGCTAGGATGAGTCGGAAGATCAAGATCCCGAGTCAGTCGAAGTCAGATCAGGAGAATTTGGCGATGAAGAATCGTGTCGAGAAAAGTTGTGTCTAGTCGACTCCAATGGTGACCGAGTCACGTCGATGAAAGTGGGCGTAGTCGATCGGAGAGTAGCGAAGTTGAAAGTCGAGTGAAGCGAGTTGCGTCGAAGCTTCGATGAGTCGAGTCGGGCGAGTTGGCGAAGATGGTCGATTGGAAAAGTTTAGTGGACTCAAATCGAGCGCAGATTTAATCGCTGGCGAGGCGAATCAGCGATGTCGAGAGTGGAGTCGGCGAGTGTAGGTAGGATGAGTCAAATCAAGATCAAGTCGATCAAGAATCAAATCAAGATCGGCGATCTGGAGATGAAGAATCGATTCGAGAAAAAGTTTGTCTAGTCGACTCCAATGGTGACGAGTCACGTCGATGATAGTGGGCGTGGTCGAGCCCAGGAGAGTAGCGAAGTTGAAAGTCGAGGTCAAAGCGATTGCGTCGACTGCGATGAGAGTCGATCGGACGAGTTGAGCGAAGATGATCGATTCGGGAAAAGTTTAGTGGACTCAAATCGAGCGCGTTTAATCATGCGTGCGGCGAATCAAGCGATGTCGAGTGGAGTCAAAGCGAGTGTAGTAAGGATCGATCGAATCGAGTCGAGTCCAGCGAATCGGCGAATCGGAAAAGTTTAGCAGCGATGAAGAATCGTGTCGAGAAAAGTTGTGTCTGATCGACTCCAATGGTGACGAGTCCGTCGATGAAAGTGGAGCGTAGTCGACCGGAGTGTAGTCAAGTTGAAGGTCGAGGTGAGCGAGTTGCGTCGAACGGCGATGAGTCGAGTCGGCCGAGTTGGCGAAGTTGGTCGATGTGGGAACGAGTGGACTCAAATCGGCGCACTGATTTGAATCGTGGTGAGGCGAATCAAGCGATGTCGAGTGGAGTCCGAGCGAGTGTAAGTTTGGGATGAGTCGAATCGAGTCGAATCCAATAAGTCGGGTGAAGTCGACGAGGGTTGGCGATGAATAATCGTGTTCGAAAAGTTGTGTCTAATCGACTCCAATGGTGACGAGTCACGTCGATGAAAGTGGAGCGTAGTCGGCCAGGGGCGTAGCGAAGTTGAAAGTCGAGGTGACGAGTTGCGTCGAGCTGCGATGAGTCGAGTCGGGCCGAGTTGAGCGAAGATGAGTCGATTCGGGAAAAGTTTAGTGGACTCAAATCGGCGTAGATTTAATCGTGGTGAGGCGAATCAAGCGATGTCGAGTGGAGTCGAGGCTAGTGTAGCTAGGATGAGTCGAATCGAGTCGAGTCCAGCCGAGTCGGGTGAAGTCGCGAGTACGGCGATGAAGAATCGTGTCGAGAAAAGTTGTGTCTAGTCGACTCCAATGGTGACGAGTCACGTCGATGAAAGTGGAGCGTAGTCGGGAGAGTAGTGAAGTTGAAGCTCGAGGTGGCGAGTTGCGTCGAAGCTGCGATGAGTCGAGTCGGGTAGGAGTTGAGCGAAGTTGAGTCGATTTGGGAAAAGTAGAGTGGACTCAAATCGGCCGTTGTTGAATCGTGGTGAGGCGAATCAGCGAAGTCGGGTGGAGTCGAGGCGAGTGTAGCCGGGATGAGTCGAATCGAGTCGAGTCCAGCCAATGAGTCGGGTGAAGTCGACGAGTGCGGCGATGAAGAATCGGTGTCGAGAAAAGTTGTGTCTAGTCAACTCCAATGGTGACGTGTCACGTCGATGAAAGTGGAGCGTAGTCGAGCGGAGTGTAGCGAAGTTGAAAGTCGAGGTGAGCGAGTTGCGATCGAAGCTATGCGATGAGTCGAGTCGGGCCGAGTTGAGCGAAGATGAGTCGATTCGGGAAAAGTTTAGTGGACTCAAATCGAGTGCGAGTTTAATCATGGCGAGCGAATCAGCGATGTCGAGTGGAGTCGAGGCGAGTGTAGCTGGGATGAGTCGAATCGAGTCGAGTCCAGCCGAGTCGGGCGTCAAATCGGCGAGTTTGCGGAGATGAAGAATCGGTTCGAAAGGAAAAGTTGTGTCTAGTCGACTCCAATGGTGACGAGTCACGTCGATGAAAGTGGAGCGTAGTCGACCGGAGGTAGCGAAGTTGAAAGTCGAGGTGACGAGTTGCGTCGAACTGCGATGAGTCGAGTCGGGCCGAGTTGAGCGAAGATTAGTCGATTCGGGAAATGTTTAGTGGATCAAATCGAGCGCAGTTTAATCATGGCGAGGCGAATCAGCGATGTCGAGTGGAGTCGAGGCGAGTGTAGGCGGGATGAGTAGAATCGGAGTCGAGTCCGAGTCGGGTCGAGTCGGCGATCGCGATGAAGAATCGTGTCGAGAAAAGTTGTGTCTAGTCGACTCCAATGGTGACGAGTCCGTCGATGAAAGTGGAGCGTAGTCAACCGGAGTGTAGCGAAGTTGAAAGTCGAGGTGGCGAGTTGCGTCGAACTCGCGATGAGTCGAGTCGGGCGAGTTGAGCGAAGATGAGTCGATTCGGGAAAAGTTTAGTGGACTCAAATCGAGCATGATTTAATCATGGCGAAGCGAATCAAGCGATGTCGAGTGGAGTCGAAGCGAGTGTAGCTAGGATGAGATCGAATCGAGTCGAGTCCGGCCGAGTCGGGTCAAGTCGGGCGAGTCGGAGATGAAGAATCGTGTCGAAAAGTTGTGTCTAGTCGACTCCAATGGTGACGAGTCACGTCGATGAAAGTGGAGCGTAGTCGCCGAGGAGTAGTGAAGTTGAAAGTCGAGGTGAGCAGAGGTTCGTCGGCTGCGATGAGTCGAGTCGGGCCGAGTTGAGCGAAGATGAGTCGATTCGGGAAAAGTTTAGTGGACTCAAATCGAGCGCAGTTTAATCATGGCGAGGCGAATCAGCGATGTCGAGTGGAGTCGAGCGAGTGTAGGCGGGATGAGTCGAGATCGAGTCGAGTCCAATGATCAAGATCAAGTCGGCAAGTCGGAGATGAAGAATCGGTTGAAAAGTTGTGTCTAGTCGACTCCAATGGTGACGAGTCACGTCGATGAAAGTGGAGCGTAGTCGACCAGGAGTAGCGAAGTTGAAAGTCGAGGTGAGCAAGTGCGTCGAACTGCGATGAGTCGAGTCGGGCCGAGTTGGCGAAGTGAGTCGATTCGGGAAAAGTTTAGTGGACTCAAATCGAGCCTTGAGTTTAATCATGGCGAGGCGAATCGAGCGAAGATCGGTGGAGGCGGCGAGTGTAGTCAATGGGATGAGTCGAATCGAGTCGAGTCCGGCCAGTCGGGTCGGGTCCTGAGCTCAATGGTGAGAGTCTGTCGATGAAGAATCGGTTCGAGAAAAGTTGTGTCTAGTCGACTCAATGGTGACGAGTCACGTCGATGAAAGTGGAGCGTGATCGACCGGAGTAGCGAAGTTGAAAGTCGAGGTGAGCGAGTTCGTGTAGCTGCGATGAGTCGAGTCGGGCGAGTTGGGCGAAGATGAGTCGATGTCGGGAAAAGTTTAGTGGACTTAAATCGAGCTTAGTTTAATCATTGCGGCGAATCAAGCGATGTCGAGTGGAGTCGAGGCGAGTGTAGCTGGGATGAGTCGAATCGAGTCGAGTCCAGTGGAGTCGAGGTCAAGTCGAGGCAGAGTGCGGCGATGAAGAATCCGTTCGAGAAAAAGTTGTGTCTAGTCGACTCCAATGGTGACGAGTCACGTCGATGAAAGTGGAGCGTGATCGGCCAGGAGAAATACGAAGTTGAAAGTCGAGGTGACGCGAGTTGCGTCGAACTGCGATGAGTCGAGTCGGACGAGTTGAGCGAAGATTAGTAGATTCGGAAAATGTTTAGTGGACTCAAATCGAGCGCAGTTTAATCATGGCGAGGCGAATTAAGCGATGTCGAGTGGAGTGGAGCGAGTGGTTGGGATGAGTCGAATCGAGTCGAGTCCGGCCGAGTCGGGTCAAGTCGGGCGAGTACGGAGATGAAGAATCGTGTCGAGAAAAGTTGTGTCTAGTCGACTCCAATGGTGACGAGTCACGTCGATGAAAGTGGAGCGTAGTCGACCGAGATAGCGAAGTTGAAAGTCGAGGTGACGAGTTGCGTCGAAGCTGCGATGAGTCGAGTCGGGCCGAGATTGAGCGAAGATTAGTCGATTCGGGAAAAGTTTAGTGGACTCAAATCGAGTGCAGTTTAATCATGGCGAGGCGAATCAAGCGATCTCGAGTGGAGTCGGCGAGTGTAGCTGGGATGATCGAATCGAGTCGAGTCAGCCGAGTCGGGTCAATCGGGCGAGTGAAGATGAAGAATCGTGTCGAGAAAAGTTGTGTCTAGTCGACTCCAATGGTGGCGAGTCACGTCGATGAAAGTGGAGAGTAGTCGACCGGAGAGTAAGCGAAGTTGAAAGTCGAGGTGAGCGAGTTGCGTCGAAGCTGCGATGAGTCGAGTCGGGCGAGTTGAGCGAAGATGAGTCGATTCGGGAAAAGTTTAGTGGACTCAAATCGGCGAGTTTAATCATGGCGAGGCGAATCAGCGATGTCGAGTGGAGTCGAGGCGGTGTATTTGGGATGAGTAGAATCAGTCGGAGTCAAGTCGGGTCAAGTCGGGTACGGCGATGAAGAATCGTGTCGAGAAAAGTTGTGTCTAGTCGACTCCAATGGTGACGAGTCACGTCGATGAAAGTGGAGCGTAGTCGATCAGGAGTGTAGCGAAGTTGAAAGTCGAGGTGACGAGTTGCGTGTGCGATGAGCGAGTCGGGCCGAGTTGAGCGAAGATTGTCGGTCGGGAAAAAGTTTAGTGGACTCAAATCGAGCGTAGTTGAATCATGGCGGGCGAATCAGCGATGTCGAGTGGAGTCGAGCGAGTGTATTTGGGATGAGTCGAGTCCGAGCAGAGTCGGGTGAAGTCGGCGAGTTTGGCGATGAAGAATCGGTTCGAAAAAGTTGTGTCTAGTCGACTCCAATGGTGACGAGTCACGTCGATGAAAGTGGAGCGTGATCGGAAGGAGAGTAGAAGTTGAAAGTCGAGGTGAGCGAGTTGCGTCGAAGCTACGATGAGTCGAGTCGGGCGAGTTGAACGAAATTAGTCGATTAGGGAAAAGTTTAGTGGACTCAAATCGAGCGCAGTTTAATCATGGCGAGTGAATCAGCGATGTCGAGTGGAGTCGAGGGCGAGTGTATTTGGGATGAGTCGAATCGAGTCGAGTCCACGAGTCATGTGGTCAAGTCAGGGATCGGCGATAAAGAATCGTGTCGAGAAAAGTTGTGTCTAGTCGACTCCAATGGTGACGAGTCACGTCGATGAAAGTGGAGCGTAGTCGCCGGAGAGTAGCGAAGTTGAAAGTCGAGGTGAGCGAGTTGCGTCGAAGCTGCGATGAGTCGAGTCGGGCGAGGTTGAGCGAAGATGAGTCGGTCGGGAAAAGTTTAGTGGACTCAAATCGAGCGCGGTTAATCATGGCGAGGCGAATCAAGCGATGTCGAGTGGAGTCGAGGCGAGTGTAGCTGGGATGAGTCGAATCAAGTCGAGTCCAATCGAGTCGGTCAAGTCGAGCGATCTGGAGATGAAGAATCGTTCGAAAAAGTTGTGTCTATCGACTCAATGGTGACGAGACACGTCGATGAAAGTGGAGCGTAATCACAGGAGGTAGCGAAGTTGAAAGTCGAGGTGGAGCGAGTTGCGTCGAACTGATGATGAGTCGAGTCGGAGCGAGTTGAGCGAAGATTGATCGATTCGGAAAAGTTTAGTGGACTCAAATCGAGCGCAGTTTAATCATGGCGGCGAATCAAGCGATGTCGAGTGGAGTCGGCGAGTGTAGTTGGGATGAGTCGAATCGAGTCGAGTCCAGCCGAGTCGGGTCAAGTCGAAGCGAGTACGGAGATGAAGAATCGGTCGAGAAAAGTTGTGTCTAGTCGACTCCAATGGTGACGAGTCACGTCGATGAAAGTGGAGCGTAGTCGGCCGGAGAGTAGCGAAGTTGAAAGTCGAGGTGAGCGAGTTGCGTCGAAGCTGCGATGAGTCGAGTCGGGCCGAGTTGGCGAGATGAGTCGATTCGGAAAAGTTTAGTGGACTCAAATCGAGCGCAGTTTAATCGGGCGAGGCGAATCAAGCGATGTCGAGTGGAGTCGAGGCGAGTGTAGCTGGGATGAGTCGAATCGAGTCGAGTCCAGTAAAGTCGAATCAAGTCGAGGCGAGTGCGGCGATGAAGAATCCGTTCGAGAAAAGTTGTGTCTAGTCGACTCCAATGGTGACGAGTCACGTCGATGAAAGTGGAGCGTAGTCGGCCTGGAGAGTAGCGAAGTTGAAAGTCGAGGTGAGCGATTTGCGTCGAAGCTGCGATGAGTCGAGTCGGGCGAGTTGAGCGAAGATTGTCGATTCGGGAAAAGTTTAGTGGACTCAAATCGAGCGCAGTTTAATCATTGCGGCGAATCAAGCGATGTCGAGTGGAGTCGGCGAGTGTAGCTGGGATGAGTCGAATCGAGTCGGAGTCCCCAGAGTCGGGTCAAGTCGGGCGAAATGCGAGATGAAGAATCGTGTCGAGAAAAGTTGTGTCTAGTCGACTCAATGGTGACGAGTCACGTCGATGAAAGTGGGCGTAGATCGGAGGAGAGTAGCGAAGTTGAAAGTCGAGGTGAGCGAGTTGCGTCGAGCTGCGATGAGTCGAGTCGGGCCAGATTGAGCGAAGATGAGTCGATTCGGGAAAAGTTTAGTGGACTCAAATCGAGCGCAGTTTAATCATGGCGGCGAATCAAGCGATCTCGAGTGGAGTCGGCGAGTGTAAGCTGGATGAGTCGAATCGAGTCGGAGTCAGCCGAGTCGGGTCAAGTCGAGCGATTGGCGATGAAGAATCGTGTCGAGAAAAAGTTGTGTCTAGTCGACTCCAATGGTGACGAGTCACGTCGATGAAAGTGGAGCGTAGTCGACGGAGGTAGCGAAATTGAAAGTCGAGGTGACGAGTTGCGTCGAACTGCGATGAGTCGAGTCGGGCGAGTTGAGCGAAGATGAGTCGATTCGGGAAAAGTTTAGTGGACTCAAATCGAGCGCGGTTTAATCATGGCGAGGCGAATCAGCGATGTCGAGTGGAGTCGGCGAGTGTAGCTGGGATGAGTCGAATCGAGTCGAGTCCAGCCGGAGTCGGGTCAAAGTCGGGCGAAGTCGCGATGAAGAATCGTGTCGAGAAAAGTTGTGTCTAGTCGACTCAATGGTGACGAGTCACGTCGATGAAAGTGGAGCGTAGTCGACCAGGAGGGTAGCGAAGTTGAAAGTCGAGGTGAGCGAGTTGCGTCGAAGCTGCGATGAGTCGAGTCGGCGAGTTGAGCGAAGATGAGTCGATTCGGGAAAAGTTTAGTGGACTCAAATCGAGCGCAGTTTAATCGTGGCGAGGCGAATCGAGCGATGTCGGGTGGAGTCGAAGCGAGTGTGTGGGATGAGGATCGAGTCGAGTCCGGCCGAGTCGGGTGAAGTCGAGCAGAGTTTGGCGATGAAGAATCGGTTCGAGAAAAGTTGTGTCTAGTCGACTCCAATGGTGACGAGTCACGTCGATGAAAGTGGAGCGTAGTCGACGGAGGAGTAGCGAAGTTGAAAGTCGAGGTGAGCAGAGTTGCGTCGAAGCTGCGATGAGTCGAGTCGGGCGAGTTGAGCGAAGATGAGTCGATTCGGGAAAAGTTTAGTGGACTCAAATCGAGCGCGGTTTAATCATGGCGAGGTGAATCAAGCGATGTCGAGTGGAGTCGAGGCGAGTGTAGGCTGGGATGAGTCGAATCGAGTCGAGTCCAGCCGAGTCGGGCGAAGTCGAGGCGGTGCGGAGATGAAGAATCGGTTCGAAAAGTTGTGTCTAGTCGACTCCAATGGTGATGAGACACGTCGATGAAAGTGGAGCGTAGTCGACGGGAGGAGTAGCGAAGTTGAAAGTCGAGGTGAGCGAGTTGCGTCGAACTGCGATGATCGAGTCGGGCGAGTTTGGCGAAGATGAGTCGATTCGGGAAAAGTTTAGTGGACTCAAATCGGCGCAGTTTAATCATGGCGAGGCGAATCAAGCGATGTCGAGTGGAATCGAGCGAGTGTAGCTGGGATGAGTCGAATCGAGTCGAGTCCGAGTCGAGTCGAAGTCAAGCCGAGTGCGGAGATGAAGAATCGGTTCGAGAAAAGTTGTGTCTAGTCGACTCCAATGGTGACGAGTCACGTCGATGAAAGTGGAGCGTAGTCGACAGGAGAGTAGCGAAGTTGAAAGTCGAGGTGAGCGAGTTGCGTCGGCGATGATAGTCGGTCGGTGCGAGTTGAGCGAAGGTGAGTCGATTCGGGAAAAGTTTAGTGGACTCAAATCGGCGCGATTTAATCATTGCGAGGCGAATCAAGCGATGTCGAGTGGAGTCGAGGCGAGTGTAGTTGGGATGAGTCGAATCGAGTCGAGTCCAGTAGAGTCGGGTCAAGTCGGGCGAGTACGGAGATGAAGAATCGTGTCGAAAAAGTTGTGTCTAGTCGACTCCAATGGTGACGAGTCACGTCGATGAAAGTGGAGCGTAGTCGACGGAGAGTAGCGAAGTTGAAAGTCGAGGTGAGCGAGTTGCGTCGAACTGCGATGAGTCGAGTCGGAGCCGAGTTGAGCGAAGATTAGTAGATTCGGGAAATGTTTAGTGGACTCAATCGAGCGCTTGAGTTTAATCATGGCGAGGCGAATCAAGCGATGTCGAGTGGAGTGGAGGCGAGTGTAGGCTGGGATGAGTCGAATCGAGTCGAGTCCGGCCGAGTCGGGTCAAGTCGGGCGAGTGCGGAGATGAAGAATCGTGTCGAGAAAAGTTGTGTCTGTCGACTCCAATGGTGACGAGTCACGTCGATGAAAGTGGAGCGTAGTCGACGGGAGAGTAGGGAAGTTGAAAGTCGAGGTGAGCGAGTTGCGTCGAGCTGCGATGAGTCGAGTCGGGCCAGTTGAGCGAAGATGAGTCGATTCGGAAAAGTTTAGTGGACTCAAATCGAGTGCGGTTTAATCATGCGAGGCGAATCAAGCGATCTCGAGTGGAGTCGAGGCGAGTGTAGGCGGGATGAGTCGAATCGAGTCGAGTCCAGCCGAGTCGGGTCAAGTCGGGCGATGCGAAGATGAAGAATCGTGTCGAGAAAAGTTGTGTCTAGTCGACTCCAATGGTGACGAGTCACGTCGATGAAAGTGGAGAGTAGTCGGCCAGGAGAGTAAGCGAAGTTGAAAGTCGAGGTGAGCGAGTTGCGTCGGCTGCGATGAGTCGAGTCGGGCCGAGTTGAGCGAAGATGAGTCGATTCGGGAAAAGTTTAGTGGACTCAAATCGAGCGCAGTTTAATCATGGCGAGGCGAATCAGCGATGTCGAGTGGAGTCGAGGCGAGTGTAGGTGGGATGAGTAGAATCGAGTCGAGTCCAGTAAGTCGGGTCAAGTCGGGCGAAGTGCGGCGATGAAAGAATCGTGTCGAGAAAAGTTGTGTCTAGTCGACTCCAATGGTGACGAGACACGGCGATGAAAGTGGAGCGTAGTCGGCCAGGAGAGTAGCGAAGTTGAAAGTCGAGTGAGCGAGTTGCGTCGAGGCGCTGCGATGAGTCGAGTCGGGAAAAGTTTAGTGGACTCAAATCGTGCGCGGTTTAATCATGGCGAGCGAATCAAGCGATGTCGAGTGGAATCGGGCGAGTGTAGGTGGGATGAGTCGAATCCGATCGAGTCCAGCCGAGTCGGGTCGATCGGCAGTCGGAGATGAAGAATCGGTTCGAAAAGTTGTGTCTAGTCGACTCCAATGGTGACGAGACACGTGGATGAGTGGAGCGTAGTCGGCCGGAGGAGAGTAGCGAAGTTGAAAGTCGAGGTGAGCGAGTTGCGTCGGCTGCGATGAGTCGAGTCGGGCCGAGTTGAGCGAAGATTAGTCGATTCGGGAAAAGTTTAGTGGACTCAAATCGAGCGCGGTTTAATCATGGCGAGGCGAATCAGCGATGTCGAGTGGGTGGAGGCGAGTGTAGCTGGGATGAGTCGATTCGAGTCGAGTCCGGCCGAGTTGGGTCAAGTCGGGCGAGTCCGCGATGAAGAATCGTGTCGAGAAAAGTTGTGTCTAGTCGACTCCAATGGTGACGAGACACGTCGATGAAAGTGGAGCGTAGTCGGCCAGGAGAGTAAGCGAAGTTGAAAGTCGAGGTGAGCGAGTTGCGTCGAGGCTGCGATGGTCGAGTTGAGGAAAGTCGTTTCGGGAAAAGTTTAGTGGACTCAAATCGGCGCGGTTTCATCATGGCGAGCGAATCAGCGATGTCGAGTGGAATCGAGGCGAGTGTAGGCGGGATGAGTCGAATCGAGTCGAGTCCAGCCGAGTCGGGCGAAAGTCGGCGAGTACGGAGATGAAGAATCGGTTCGAGAAAAGTTGTGTCTAGTCGACTCCAATGGTGACGAGACACGTGGATGAAAGTGGAGCGTAGTCGACCGGAGAGTAGCGAAGTTGAAAGTCGAGGTGAGCGAGTTGCGTCGAGCTGCGATGAGTCGAGTCGGGCCGAGTTGAGCGGGGAGTCGATTCGGGAAAAGTTTAGTGGACTCAAATCGAGCGCATTTTAATCATGGCGAGGCGAATCAGCGATGTCGAGTGGAGTGGAGCGAGTGTAGCTGGGATGAGTCGAATCGAGTCGAGTCCGGCCGAGTCGGGTCCAAGTCGGGCAGAGTCGGAGATGAAGAATCGTGTCGAGAAAAGTTGTGTCTAGTCGACTCCAATGGTGACGACTCACGTCGATGAAAGTGGAGCGTAGTCGGCCAGGAGAGTAGCGAAGTTGAAAGTCGAGGTGAGCGAGTTGCGTCGCTATGAGTCGAGTCGGGTCGAGTTGAGCGAAGATTGAGTCGATTCGGGAAAAGTTTAGTGGACTCGAATCGAGCGCGGTTTAATCATGGCGGCGAATCAAGCGATGTCGAGTGGAGTCGGCGAGTGTAGGTGGGATGAGTCGAATCGAGTCGAGTCCGGCAAAGTCGGGTCAATCGAGCGAGTCGGCGATGAAGAATCGTGTCGAGAAATGTTGTGTCTAGTCGACTCCAATGGTGACGAGTCACGTCGATGAAAGTGGAGCGTGATCGACAGGAGAGTAGCGAAGTTGAAAGTCGAGGTGGCGAGTTGCGTCGAAGCTGCGATGAGTCGATCGAACGAGTTGAGCGAAGTTAGTCGTCGGGAAAAAATCGGACCGACTCATATCGGCGTAGTTGAATCGTGGCGAGCGAATCGGCGAGTCGGGTGGAGCGAGCGAGTGTAGCTGGGATGAGTCGAATCGAGTCGAGTCCAGCCGAGTCGGGTGAAGTCGGCGAGTTTGGCGATGAAGAATCGGTTCGAAAAAGTTGTGTCTAGTCGACTCCAATGGTGACGAGTCACGTCGATGAAAGTGGAGCGTGGTCGACGGGAGTAGCGAAGTTGAAAGTCGAGGTGAGCGAGTTCGTCGAGCTGCGATGAGTCGAGTCGGCCGAGTTGAGCGAAGATTAGTCGATTCGGGGAAAAGTTTAGTGGACTCAAATCGACGCAATTTAATCATTGCGAGGCGAATCAAGCGATGTCGAGTGGAGTCGAGGCGAGTGTAGGCGATGGGATGAGTGGAATCGAGTCGAGTCCAGCGGAGTCGGGCGAAGTCGGCGAATCGTGCGGAGATGAAGAATCGTGTCGGGAAAAGTTGTGTCTAGTCGACTCCAATGGTGACGAGTCACGTCGATGAAAGTGGAGCGTAGTCGACGGAGAAGCGAAGTTGAAAGTCGAGGTGACGAGTTGCGTCGAACTGCGATGAGTCGAGTCGGCCGAGTTGAGCGAAGATGAGTCGATTCGGGAAAAGTTTAGTGGACTCAAATCGGCGCAGTTTAATCATGCGGGCGAATCAAGCGATGTCGAGTGGAGTCGAGGCGAGTGTAGGTGGGATGAGTCGAATCGAGTCGAGTCCAGCCGGAGTCGGGTCAAGTCGGGCGAGTCTGGCGATGAAGAATCGTGTCGGGAAAAGTTGTGTCTAGTCGACTCCAATGGTGACGAGTCACGTCGATGAAAGTGGGAGTGAGTCGAAGAGTAGCGAAGTTGAAAGTCGAGGTGACGAGTTGCGTCGTATGCGATGAGTCGAGTCCGGCCGAGTTGAGCGAAGATGAGTCGATTCGGGAAAAGTTTAGTGGACTCAAATCGGCGCACGTTTAATCATGGCGAGCGAATCAGCGATGTCGAGTGGAGTCGAGGCGAGTGTAGGCTGGGATGAGTCGAATCCATCGAGTCCAGCCGAGTCGGGTCAAGTCGGCAAAGTCGGCGATGAAGAATCGTGTCGAGAAAAGTTGTGTCTAGTCGACTCCAATGGTGACGAGTCACGTCGATGAAAGTGGAGCGTAGTCGGCCACGAGTAACGAAGTTGAAAGTCGAGGTGAGCGAGTTGCGTGCTGCGATGAGTCGAGTCGGGCGAGTTGAGCGAAGTTGAGTCGATTCGGGAAAAGTCGGACCGACTCATATCGAGCGTAGTTGAATCGTGGCGAGGCGAATCGAGCGAAGTCGGGTGGAGTCGAGGCGAGTGTAGCTGGGATGAGTCGAATCGAGTCGAGTCCAGCGGAGTCGGGTGAAGTCGGCGAGTTTGGCGATGAAGAATCGGTTCGAGAAAAGTTGTGTCTAATCGACTCAAATGGTGACGAGTCACGTCGATGAAAGTGGAGCGTAGTCGGCCAGGAGAGTAGCGAAGTTGAAAGTCGAGGTGGCGAGTTGCGTCGAGCTGCGATGAAGTCGAGTCGGGCCGAGTTGAGCGGTCGATTCGGGAAAAGTTTAGTGGACTCAAATCGAACGCAGTTTAATCATGCGAGGCGAATCAAGCGATGTCGAGTGGAGTCGAGGCGAGTGTAATGGGATGGGTCGAATCGAGTCGAGTCCAGCCGAGTCGAGGCGAAGTCGGCGAGTACGGAGATGAAGAATCGGTTCGGAAAAGTTGTGTCTAGTCGACTCCAATGGTGACGAGTCCACGTCGATGAAAGTGGAGCGTAAGTCGACCGGAGAGTAGCGAAGTTGAAAGTCGAGTGAAGCGAGTTGCGTGGAGCTGCGATGAGTCGAGTCGGGCGAGTTGACGAAGATTAGTCGATTCGGGAAATGTTTAGTGGACTCAAATCGGCGCAGTTTAATCATGGCGAGGCGAATCAGCGATGTCGAGTGGAGTCGAGGCGAGTGTAGGTGGGATGAGTCGAATCGAGTCGAGTCCAGCGAGTCGGGTCAAGTCGGGCAGAGAACGCGATGAAGAATCGTGTCGAGAAAAGTTGTGTCTAGTCGACTCAATGGTGACGAGTCACGTCGATGAAAGTGGAGAGTAGTCGACGGAGAGTAGCGAAGTTGAAAGTCGAGGTGAGCAGAGTTGCGTCGAATTGCGATGAGTCGAGTCGACCGAGTTGAGCGAAGATGAGTCGATTCGGAAAAGTTTAGTGGACTCAAATCGAGCGCAGTTTAATCATTGCGAGCGAATCAAGCGATGTCGAGTGGAGTCGAAGGCGGTGTGGCTGGGATGAGTCGAATCGAGTCGAGTCCACGAGTCGGGTCAAGTCGGGCGAGTCCTGCGATGAAGAATCGTGTCGAGAAAAAGTTGTGTCTAGTCGACTCCAATGGTGACGAGTCACGTCGATGAAAGTGGAGCGTGGTCGACTGAGAGGAGTTAGTCGAAGTTGAAAAGTCGAGGTGAGCGAGTCAGCGTCGAGATGCGATGACCGTCGAGGGTCGAGCGAGTTGGCGAAGATTGGTGATTCGGGAAAAGTCGAGTGACGACTCATATCGGCGTAGTTGAATCAATGGCGAGGCGAATCGATCGAGAGTAGCGATGTCGAAAGTGGAGCGGCGAGTGTGCTGGGATGAGTCGGAATCGAGTCGAGTCAGTAGCCAGAGTCGGGTCCGAGTCGGCGAGGCCGGGTTTGGCGATGAAGAATCGTTCGGAAAAGTTGTGTCTAGTCGACTCAATGGTGACGAGTCACGTCGATGAAAGTGGAGCGTAGTCGGCCGGAGAGTAGCGAAGTTGAGAAGTCGAGGTGAAGCGAGTTACGTCGACTGCGATGAGTCGAGTCGGGCGAGTTGAGCGAAGATTAGTCGATTCGGGAAAAGTTTAGTGGACTCAAATCGAGCGCAGTTTAATCATGGCGAGGCGAATCAAGCGATGTCGAGTGGAATCGAGGCGAGTGTAGCTGGGATGAGTCGAATCGAGTCGAGTCCAGCGAGTCGGGCGAAGTCGGCGTACGGAGATGAAGAATCGGTTCGAGAAAAGTTGTGTCTAGTCGACTCCAATGGTGACGAGTCACGTCGATGAAAGTGGAGCGTAGTCGACCGGAGAGTAGCGAAGTTGAAAGTCGAGGTGAGCGAGTTGCGTCGAGCTGCGATGAGTCGAGTCGGCGAGTTGAGCGAAGACGAGTCGATTCGGGAAAAGTTTAGTGGACTCAAATCGAGCGCAATTTAATCATGGCGAGGCGAATCAGCGATGTCGAGTGGAGTCGAGGCGAGTGTAGGTGGGATGAGTAGAATCGAGTCGAGTCCAGTAGAGTCGGGTCAAGTCGAGCGTAGTGGCGATGAAGAATCGTGTGGGAAAAGTTGTGTCTAGTCGACTCCAATGGTGACGAGTCACGTCGATGAAAGTGGAGCGTAGTCGACCGGAGAGTAGCGAAGTTGAAAGTCGAGGTGAGCGAGTTGCGTCGAATTGCGATGAGTCGAGTCGGCCTGAGTTGAGCGAAGAAGAGTCGATTCGGGAAAAGTTTAGTGGACTCAAATCGAGCGCAGTTTAATCATTGCGAGGCGAATCAAGCGATGTCGAGTGGAGTCGAGGCGAGTGTAGCTGGGATGAGTCGAATCGAGTCGAGTCCAGCCGAGTCAGGTCAAGTCGGGCAGAGTCTGGAGATGAAGAATCGTGTCGAGAAAAGTTGTGTCTAGTCGACTCCAATGGTGACGAGTCACGTCGATGAAAGTGGAGCGTAGTCGACCGGAGAGTAGCGAAGTTGAAAGTCGAGGTGAGCGAGTTGCTGTCGAATCGACGATGAGTCGAGCTCAGCCGAGTTGAGCGAAGATTGAGTCGATTCGGGAAAAGTTTAGTGGGACTCAAATCGAGCGAGCAATCATGGCGGGCGAATCGAGCGAAGTCGAGTGGAGTTGAGGCGAGTGTAGCTGGGATGAGTCGAATCGAGTCGAGTCCAGGAGTCGGGTGAAGTCGAGCGTGAGTCCGGAGATGAAGAATCGATGTCGAGAAAAGTTGTGTCTAGTCGACTCCAATGGTGACGAGACACACGTCGATGAAAGTGGGAGCGTAGTCGACCAGGAGAGTAGCGAAGTTGAAAGTCGAGGTGAGTGAAAGTTGCGTCGAACCGCGATGAGTCGAGTCGGGCCGAGTTGAGCGAAGATTAGTCGATTCGGGAAAAGTTTAGTGGACTCAAATCGAGGGCAGTTTAATCATGGCGAGGCGAATCAAGCGATGTCGAGTGGAGTCGAGGCGAGTGTAGCCGGGATGGAGTCGAATCGATCAGAGTCCAGCCCGGTCAAGTCAAGCCTGGTAGTAGTCGGAGATGAAGAATCGTGTTCGAGAAAAGTTGTGTCTAGTCGACTCAATGGTGACGAGTCACGTCGATGAAAGTGGAGCGTAGTCGAACTGGAGAGTAGCGAAGTTGAAAGTCGAGGTGAGCGTAGTTGCGTGGAACCGCGATGAGTCGAGTCGGGCCGAGTTGAGCGAAGATTGAGTCGATTCGGAATGTTTAGTGGACTCAAATCGAGCGCAGATTTAATCATGGCGAGGCGAATCAAGCGATGTCGAGTGGAGTCGAGGCGAGTGTAGTGGGATGAGTCGAATCGAGTCGAGTCCAGCCCGAGATCGGGTCAAGTCCGCAGTCCGAAGATGAAGAATCGTGTCGAGAAAAGTTGTGTCTAGTCGACTCCAATGGTGACGAGTCACGTCGATGAAAGTGGAGCGTAGTCGACCGGAGAGTAGCGAAGTTGAAAGTCGAGGTGAGCAGAGTTGCGTCGGCTGATGAGTCGAGTCGGGCCGAGTTGAGCGAAGATGAGTCGATTCGGGAAAAGTTTAGTGGACTCAAATCGAGCGCAGTTTAATCATGGCGAGGTGAACAAGCGATGTCGAGTGGGAGTCGAGGCGAGTGTAGCCGGGATGAGTCGAATCGAGTCGAGTCCACCCTAGTCGGGTCAAGTCGGGCGTAGTTTGGCGATGAAGAATCGGTTCGAGAAAAGTTGTGTCTAGTCGACTCCAATGGTGAAGAGTCACGTCGATGAAAGTGGAGCGTAGTCGACCGGAGAGTAGCGAAGTTGAAAGTCGAGGTGAGCAGAGTTGCGTCGAACTGCGATGAGTCGAGTCGGCCGAGTTGAGCGAAGATGAGTCGATTCGGGAAAAGTTTAGTGGACTCAAATCGAGCGCAGTTTAATCATGGCGAGGTGAATCAAGCGATGTCGAGTGGAGTCGAGGCGAGTGTAGCTGGGATGAGTCGAATCGAGTCGAGTCCAGCCGAGTCTGGGAAGTCGAGCGTAGTCTGGAGATGAAGAATCGGTTCGAGAAAAGTTGTGTCTAGTCGACTCCAATGGTGACGAGTCACGTCGATGAAAGTGGAGCGTAGTCGACCGGAGTAGCGAAGTTGAAAGTCGAGGTGAGCGAGTTGCGTCGAATCGCGATGAGTCGAGTCGGGCCGAGTTGGCTTGAAGATTAGTCGATTCGGGAAAAGTTTAGTGGACTCAAATCGAGCGCTTGATTTAATCATGGCGAGGCGAATCAGCGATGTCGAGTGGAGTGGAGGCGAGTGTAGCTGATGATCGAACCGAGTCGAGTCCAAAAAGTCGGTCGAAGTCGCGGAAAGTCTGGAGATGAAGAATCGTGTCGAGAAAAGTTGTGTCTAGTCGACTCCAATGGTGACGAGACACGTCGATGAAAGTGGAGCGTAGTCGACCGGAGAGTAGCGAAGTTGAAAGTCGAGGTGAGCAGAGTTGCGTCGAACTGCGATGAGTCGAGTCGGGCCGAGTTGAGCGAAGATTAGTCGATTCGGGAAATGTTTAGTGGACTCAAATCGAGCGCAGTTTAATCATGGCGAGGCGAATCAAGCGATGTCGAGTGGAGTCGAGGCGAGTGTAGCCGGATGAGTCGACCGAGTCGAGTCAGCGAGTCGGGTCAAGTCGGGCAGAGTCCGAAGATGAAGAATCGTGTCGAGAAAAGTTGTGTCTAGTCGACTCCAATGGTGACGAGTCACGTCGATGAAAGTGGAGAGTAGTCGACCGGAGTGTAGCGAAGTTGAAAGTCGAGGTGAGCAGAGTTGCGTCGAATTGCGATGAGTCGAGTCGGCCGAGTTGAGCGAAGATGAGTCGATTCGGGAAAGTTTAGTGGACTCAAATCGAGCGCAATTTAATCATTGCGAGGCGAATCAGCGATGTCGAGTGGAGTCGAGGCGAGTGTAGCTGGGATGAGTCGAATCGAGTGAGTCCACCCGAGTCGGGTCAAGTCCGGGCGAAGTCGAAGATGAAGAATCGTGTCGAGAAAAGTTGTGTCTAGTCGACTCCAATGGTGACGAGTCACGTCGATGAAAGTGGAGCGTAGTCGACCGGAGAGTAGCGAAGTTGAAAGTCGAGGTGAGCGAGTAGCGTCGAATGCGATGAGTCGAGCCGGGCCGAGTTGGCGAAGTTTAGTGGAGTCGGAAACTCAAATCAGCGTAGTTAATCGTGGCGAGCGAATCAGCGATGTCGAGTGGAGCGAGGCGAGTGTAGCAGGATGAGTCGAATCGAGTCGAGTCCACCGAGTCGGGTGAAGTCGAGCGAGTTTGGAGATGAAGAATCGGTTCGAGAAAAGTTGTGTCTAGTCGACTCAAATGGTGACGAGTCACGTCGATGAAAGTGGAGCGTAGTCGACCCAGGAGAGTAGCGAAGTTGAAAGTCGAGGTGAGCAGAGTTGCGTCGAACCGCGATGAGTCGAGTCGGGCGAGTTGAGCGAAGATTAGTCGATTCGGGAAAAGTTTAGTGGACTCAAATCGAGCGCATTTTAATCATGGCGAGGGGTGAATCAAGCGATGTCGAGTGGAGTCGAGGCGAGTGTAGCGGGATGAGTCGAATCGAGTCGAGTCCACCGAGTCGGGTCCAAGTCGGCGAGTCCGGAGATGAAGAATCGGTTCGAGAAAAGTTGTGTCTAGTCGACTCCAATGGTGACGAGACACGTCGATGAAAGTGGAGCGTAGTCGAGGAGAGTAGCGAGGTTGAAAGTCGAGGTGAGCGAGTTGCGTCGAAGCTGCCGATGAGTCGAGTCGGCCGAGTTGAGCGAAGATTAGTCGATTCGGAAAAGTTTAGTGGACTCAAATCGAGCGCAGTTTAATCATGGCGAGGCGAATCAAGCGATGTCGAGTGGAGTCGGCGAGTGCGAGGTGGGATGAGTCGAATCGAGTCGAATCCACCAGTCGGTCCAAGTCCGGCGAGTCTCGCGATGAAGAATCGTGTCGAGAAAAGTTGTGTCTAGTCGACTCCAATGGTGACGAGTCACGTCGATGAAAGTGGAGAGTAGTCGCCAACGAGAGTAGCGAAGTTGAAAGTCGAGGTGAGCGAGTTGCGTCGAACCGCGATGAGTCGAGTCGGCCGAGCCGAGCGAAGATGAGTCGATTCGGAAAAGTTTAGTGGACTCAAATCGAGCGTAGTTTAATCATGGCGAGGCGAATCAAGCGATGTCGAGGGTGGAGTCGAGGCGAGTGTAGGCGGGATGAGTCGATCGAGTCGAGTCCAAATGATCGGGTCAAGTCCGGCAGAGTCGGAGATGAAGAATCGTGTCGAAAAGTTGTGTCTAGTCGACTCCAATGGTGACGAGTCACGTCGATGAAAGTGGAGCGTAGTCGACAGGGAGTAGCGGTTGAAAGTCGAGGTGAGCAGAGTTGCGTCGAATCGCGATGAGTCGAGTCAGCCCGAGGCGAGTTGAGCGAAGTTTAGTCGGACTCAAAGTCGAGCGACTCATATCAGGCGAGTTGAATCGTGGCGAGGCGAATCGAGCGAAGTCGGAGTGGAGCGAGGCGAGTGTAGGCGGGATGAGTCGATCGAGTCGAGTCCACCAGTCGGGTGAAGTCGAGCAGAGTTTGGCGATGAAGAATCGTCGTTCGAGAAAAGTTGTGTCTAAGTCGACTCAAATGGTGACGAGTCACGTCGATGAAAGTGGAGCGTAGTCGATCGGAGAGTAGCGAAGTTGAAAGTCGAGGTGAGGAGTTACGTCGAGGCGTCGAGTCGAGCTAGAGGAGTTGAGCGAAGATGAGTCGATTCGGAAAAAGTTTAGTGGACTCAAATCGAACGCAGTTTAATCATGGCGAGGCGAATCAAGCGATGTCGAGTGGAGTCGAGCGAGTGTAAGCTGGGATGAGTGGAATCGAGTCGAGTCGAGCGAGTCGAGCGAGTCGAATGAGTCCTGGAGATGAAGAATCGGTTCGAGAAAAGTTGTGTCTAGTCGACTCCAATGGTGACGAGACACGTCGATGAAAGTGGAGCGTAGTCGACCGGAGAGTAGCGAAGTTGAAAGTCGAGGTGAGCAGAGTTGCGTCGAATCTGCGATGAGTCGAAATCGGGCCGAGTTGAGCGAAGATTAGTCGATTCGGGAAAAGTTTAGTGGACTCAAATCGAGCGCAGTTTAATCATGGCGAGGCGAATCAAGCGATGTCGAGTGGAGTCGAGGCGAGTGTAGCTGGGATGAGTCGAATCGAGTCGAGTCCAGCCGAGTCGGGTCAAGTCGAAGCGAGTCCGAAGATGAAGAATCGTGTCGAGAAAAGTTGTGTCTAGTCGACTCAATGGTGACGAGTCACGTCGATGAAAGTGGAGAGTAGTCGACTGAGAGAGCGAAGTTGAAAGTCGAGGGAGCGAGTTGCGTCGAATGCGATGAGTCGAGCTCGGGCGAGTTGAGCGAAGATGAGTCGATTCGGGAAAAGTTTAGTGGACTCAAATCGAGCGCAGTTTAATCATTGCGAGGCGAATCAAGCGATGTCGAGTGGAGTCGAGGCGAGTGTAGCTGGGATGAGTCGAATCGAGTCGAGTCCAGCCGAGTCGGGTCAAGTCGGGCAGAGTCTCGCGATGAAGAATCGTGTCGAGAAAAGTTGTGTCTAGTCGACTCCAATGGTGACGAGTCACGTCGATGAAAGTGGAGCGTAGTCGACCGAGAGCAGCGAAGTTGAAAGTCGAGGTGAGCGAGTAAGCGTCGGCGCGATGAGTCGAGTCGGGCCGAGTTGAGCGAAGATTAGTCGATTCGGGAAAGTTTAGGACCGACTCATATCGAGCGTAGTTGAATCGTGGCGAGGCGAATCGAGCGAAGTCGGGTGGAGTCGAGGCGAGTGTAGCTGGGATGAGTCGAATCGAGTCGAGTCCAGCCGAGTCGGGTGAAGTCGAGCAGAGTTTGGCGATGAAGAATCGTGTTCGAGAAAAGTTGTGTCTAGTCGACTCCAATGGTGACGAGTCACGTCGATGAAAGTGGAGCGTAGTCGACCAGAGAGTAGCGAAGTTGAAAGTCGAGGTGAGCAGAGTTGCGTCGAACTGCGATGAGTCGAGTCGGGCCGAGTTGAGCGAAGATTAGTCGATTCGGGAAAAGTTTAGTGGACTCAAATCGAGCGCAGTTTAATCATGGCGAGGCGAATCAAGCGATGTCGAGTGGAATCGAGGCGAGTGTAGCTGGGATGAGTCGAATCGAGTCGAGTCCAGCCGAGTCGGGCGAAGTCGAGCAGAGTCTGGAGATGAAGAATCGGTTCGAGAAAAGTTGTGTCTAGTCGACTCCAATGGTGACGAGACACGTCGATGAAAGTGGAGCGTAGTCGACCGGAGAGTAGCGAAGTTGAAAGTCGAGGTGAGCAGAGTTGCGTCGAACTGCGATGAGTCGAGTCGGGCCGAGTTGAGCGAAGATGAGTCGATTCGGGAAAAGTTTAGTGGACTCAAATCGAGCGCAGTTTAATCATGGCGAGGCGAATCAGCGATGTCGAGTGGAGTCGAGGCGAGTGTAGTGGGATGAGTAGATCGAGTCGAGTCCCGCCGGGTCGGGTCGAGTCGAGTCTGGCGATGAAGAATCGTGTCGAGAAAGTTGTGTCTAGTCGACTCCAATGGTGACGAGTCACGTCGATGAAAGTGGAGAGTAGTCGGAGGAGTGAAGTTGAAAGTCGAGGTGCGAGTCGAAGTGCGATGAGTCGAGTCGGGCCGAGTTGAGCGAAGATGAGTCGATTCGGGGAAAAGTTTAGTGGACTCAATCGAGCGTAGTTTAATCATTGCGAGGCGAATCGAGCGATGTCGAGTGGAGTCGAGGCGAGTGTAGCTGGGATGAGTCGATCGAGTCGAGTCCAGCCGAGTCGGGTCAAGTCGAGGTCCTGGCGATAAAGAATCGTGTCGAGAAAGTTGTGTCTAGTCGACTCCAATGGTGACGAGTCACGTCGATGAAAGTGGAGCGTAGTCGGCAAGAGAGTAGCGGAATTGAAAGTCGAGGTGAGCGAGAGTTGCGTCGAATCCATGCGATGAGTCGAGCGGGCCGAGTTGAGCTCAAAGTTGAGTCGATTCGGGAAAAGTCGGGTGGACTCAAATCGAGCGTAGTTGAATCATGGCGAGGCGAATCGAGCAATGTCGAGTGGAGTCGCGGCGAGTGTAGCTGGGATGAGTCGAATCGAGTCGAGTCCAGCCAGAAGTCGGGTCAAGTCGGCGAGTTTGGCGATGAAGAATCCGTTCGAGAAAAGTTGTGTCTAGTCGACTCAAATGGTGACGAGTCACGTCGATGAAAGTGGAGCGTAGTCGACCGGAGAGTAACGAAGTTGAAAGTCGAGGTGAGCAGAGTTACGAATCGAACCGCGATGAGTCGAGTCGGGCCGAGTTGAGCGAAGATTAGTCGATTCGGAAAAGTTTAGTGGACTCAAATCGAGCGATTTAATCATGGCGAGGCGAATCAAGCGATGTCGAGTGGAATCGAGGCGAGTGTAGCTGGGATGAGTCGAATCGAGTCGAGTCCAGCCGAGTCGGGCGAAGTCGAGCAGAGTCTGGAGATGAAGAATCGTTCGAGAAAAGTTGTGTCTAGTCGACTCCAATGGTGACGAGTCACGTCGATGAAAGTGGAGCGTAGTCGACCGGAGAGTAGCGAAGTTGAAAGTCGAGGTGAGCGAGTTGCGTGAACTGCGATGAGTCGAGTCGGGCCGAGTTGAGCGAAGATTGAGTCGATTCGGAAATGTTTAGTGGACTCAAATCGAGCGCAGTTTAATCATGGCGAGGCGAATCAAGCGATCTCGAGTGGAGTCGAGGCGAGTGTAGCTGGGATGAGTCGAATCGAGTCGAGTCCAGCCGAGTCAGGTCAAGTCGGGCAGTCGGCGATGAAGAATCGTGTCGAGAAAAGTTGTGTCTAGTCGACTCCAATGGTGACGAGTCACGTCGATGAAAGTGGAGCGTAGTCGACCGGAGAGTAGCGAAGTTGAAAGTCGAGGTGAGCAGAGTTGCGTCGAACTGCGATGAGTCGAGTCGGGCCGAGTTGAGCGAAGTTGAGTCGATTCGGGAAAAGTTTAGTGGACTCAAATCGAGCGCAGTTTAATCATTGCGAGGCGAATCAAGCGATGTCGAGTGGAGTCGAGGCGAGTGTAGCTGGGATGAGTCGAATCGAGTCGAGTCCAGCCGAGTCGGGTCAAGTCGGGCAGAGTCTGGCGATGAAGAATCGTGTCGAGAAAAGTTGTGTCTAGTCGACTCCAATGGTGACGAGTCACGTCGATGAAAGTGGAGCGTAGTCGACCGGAGAGTAGCGAAGTTGAAAGTCGAGGTGAGCAGAGTTGCGTCGAACTGCGATGAGTCGAGTCGGGCCGAGTTGAGCGAAGTTGAGTCGATTCGGGAAAAGTCGGACCGACTCATATCGAGCGTAGTTGAATCGTGGCGAGGCGAATCGAGCGAAGTCGGGTGGAGGCGAGGCGAGTGTAGCTGGGATGAGTCGAATCGAGTCGAGTCCAGCCGAGTCGGGTGAAGTCGAGCAGAGTTTGGCGATGAAGAATCCGTTCGAGAAAAGTTGTGTCTAGTCGACTCAAATGGTGACGAGTCACGTCGATGAAAGTGGAGCGTAGTCGACCGGAGAGTAGCGAAGTTGAAAGTCGAGGTGAGCAGAGTTGCGTCGAACTGCGATGAGTCGAGTCGGGCCGAGTTGAGCGAAGATTAGTCGATTCGGGAAAAGTTTAGTGGACTCAAATCGAGCGCAGTTTAATCATGGCGAGGCGAATCAAGCGATGTCGAGTGGAGTCGAGGCGAGTGTAGCTGGGATGAGTGGAATCGAGTCGAGTCGAGCCGAGTCGGGCGAAGTCGAGCAGAGTCTGGAGATGAAGAATCGGTTCGAGAAAAGTTGTGTCTAGTCGACTCCAATGGTGACGAGTCACGTCGATGAAAGTGGAGCGTAGTCGACCGGAGAGTAGCGAAGTTGAAAGTCGAGGTGAGCAGAGTTGCGTCGAACTGCGATGAGTCGAGTCGGGCCGAGTTGAGCGAAGATGAGTCGATTCGGGAAATGTTTAGTGGACTCAAATCGAGCGCAGTTTAATCATGGCGAGGCGAATCAAGCGATGTCGAGTGGAGTCGAGGCGAGTGTAGGTGGGATGAGTAGAATCGAGTCGAGTCCAGCCGAGTCGGGTCAAGTCGGGCAGAGTCTGGCGATGAAGAATCGTGTCGAGAAAAGTTGTGTCTAGTCGACTCCAATGGTGACGAGTCACGTCGATGAAAGTGGAGAGTAGTCGACCGGAGAGTAGCGAAGTTGAAAGTCGAGGTGAGCAGAGTTGCGTCGAACTGCGATGAGTCGAGTCGGGCCGAGTTGAGCGAAGATGAGTCGATTCGGGAAAAGTTTAGTGGACTCAAATCGAGCGCAGTTTAATCATGGCGAGGCGAATCAAGCGATGTCGAGTGGAGTCGAGGCGAGTGTAGCTGGGATGAGTCGAATCGAGTCGAGTCCAGCCGAGTCGGGTCAAGTCGGGCAGAGTCTGGCGATGAAGAATCGTGTCGAGAAAAGTTGTGTCTAGTCGACTCCAATGGTGACGAGTCACGTCGATGAAAGTGGAGCGTAGTCGACCGCAGAGTAGCGAAGTTGAAAGTCGAGGTGAGCAGAGTAGCGTCGAACTGCGATGAGTCGAGCCGGTCGAGTTGAGCGAAAGTCGATTCGGAAAAGTCGGACCGACTCATATCGAGCGTAGTTGAATCGTGGCGAGGCGAATCGAGCGAAGTCGGGTGGAGGCGAGGCGAGTGTAGCTGGGATGAGTCGAATCGAGTCGAGTCCAGCCGAGTCGGGCGAAGTCGAGCAGAGTTTGGCGATGAAGAATCGGTTCGAGAAAAGTTGTGTCTAGTCGACTCAAATGGTGACAGTCACGTCGATGAAAGTGGAGCGTAGTCGACCGGAGAGTAGCGAAGTTGAAAGTCGAGGTGAGCAGAGTTACGTCGAACTGCGATGAGTCGAGTCGGGCCGAGTTGAGCGAAGATTAGTCGATTCGGGAAAAGTTTAGTGGACTCAAATCGAACGCAGTTTAATCATGGCGAGGCGAATCAAGCGATGTCGAGTGGATCGAGGAGTGTATCGGGATGAGTCGAATCGAGTCGAGTCCAGCCAATCGGGCAAGTCGGCGAGTCGGAGATGAAGAATCGGTTCGAGAAAAGTTGTGTCTAGTCGACTCAAATGGTGACGAGACACGTCGATGAAAGTGGAGCGTAGTCGACCGGAGAGTAGCGAAGTTGAAAGTCGAGGTGAGCGAGTTGCGTCGAAGCTGCGATGAGTCGAATCGGCCGAGTTGAGCGAAGATTAGTCGATTCGGAAATGTTTAGTGGACTCAAATCGAGCGCGATTTAATCATGGCGAGGCGAATCAGCGATCTCGAGTGGAGTCGAGGCGAGTGTAGCGGATGAGTCGAATCGAGTCGAGTCCAATAGAGTCGGAGTCAAGTCGCGTAGTCCGAGGCGATGAAGAATCGTGTCGAGAAAAGTTGTGTCTAGTCGACTCCAATGGTGACGAGTCACGTCGATGAAAGTGGAGCGTAGTCGAGGAGAGTAGCGAAGTTGAAAGTCGAGGTGAGCGAGTTGCGTCGAATCGCGATGAGTCGAATCGGGCCGAGTTGAGCGAAGTTGAGTCGATTCGGAAAAGTCGGACCGACTCAAATCGAGCGTAGTTGAATCGTGGCGAGGCGAATCGAAGCGAATGTCGGGTGGAGTCGAGGCGAGTGTAGCTGGGATGAGTCGAATCGAGTCGAGTCCAGCCGAGTCGGGTGAAGTCGAGCAGAGTCTGGCGATGAAGAATCGGTTCGAGAAAAGTTGTGTCTAGTCGACTCCAATGGTGACGAGTCACGTCGATGAAAGTGGAGCGTAGTCGACCGGAGAGTAGCGAAGTTGAAAGTCGAGGTGAGCAGAGTTGCGTCGAAGCTCGCGATGGTCGAGTCGGGCCGAGTTGAGCGAAGATGAGTCGATTCGGGAAAAGTTTAGTGGACTCAAATCGAGCGCATTTAATCATGGCGAGGCGAATCAAGCGATGTCGAGTGGAGTCGAGGCGAGTGTAGGCGGGATGAGTCGAATCGAGTCGAGTCCGCCGAGTCGGGTTAAGTCGGGCGAGTCCGCGATGAAGAATCGTGTCGAGAAAAGTTGTGTCTAGTCGACTCCAATGGTGACGAGACACGTGGATGAAGTGGAGCGTAGTCGACCGGAGAGTAGCGAAGTTGAAAGTCGAGGTGAGCAGAGTTGCGTCGAACTGCGATGAGTCGAGTCCGGCCGAGTTGAGCGAAGATTAGTCGATTCGGGAAAAGTTGAGTGGACTCAAATCGAGCGCAGTTTAATCATGGCGAGGCGAATCAAGCGATGTCGAGTGGAGTGGAGGCGAGTGTAGCTGGGATGAGTCGAATCGAGTCGAGTCCAGCCGAGTCGGGTCAAGTCGGGCAGAGTCTGGAGATGAAGAATCGTGTCGAGAAAACTTGTGTCTAGTCGACTCCAATGGTGACGAGTCACGTCGATGAAAGTGGAGCATAGTCGACCGGAGAGTAGCGAAGTTGAATGTCGAGGTGGGCAGAGTTGCGTCGAACTGCGATGAGTCGAGTCGGGCCGAGTTGGGCGAAGTTGAGTCGATTCGGGAAAAGTCGGACCGACTCATATCGAGCGTAGTTGAATCGTGGCGAGGCGAATCGAGCGAAGTCGGGTGGAGGCGAGGCGAGTGTAGCTGGGATGAGTCGAATCGAGTCGAGTCCAGCCGAGTCGGGTCAAGTCGGGCAGAGTCTGGCGATGAAGAATCGGTTCGAGAAAAGTTGTGTCTAGTCGACTCCAATGGTGACGAGTCACGTCGATGAAAGTGGAGCGTAGTCGAACGGAGAGTAGCGAAGTTGAAAGTCGAGGTGAGCAGAGTTGCGTCGAACTGCGATGAGTCGAGTCGGCCGAGTTGAGCGAAGATGAGTCGATTCGGGAAAAGTTTAGTGGACTCAAATCGAGCGCAGTTTAATCATTGCGAGGCGAATCAAGCGATGTCGAGTGGAGTCGAGGCGAGTGTAGCTGGGATGAGTCGAATCGAGTCGAGTCCAGCCGAGTCGGGCGAAGTCGAGCAGAGTCTGGAGATGAAGAATCGGTTCGAGAAAAGTTGTGTCTAGTCGTTTCCAATGGTGACGAGACACGTGGATGATGGAAGTGAGGAGGAGCGAAGTTGAAAGTCGAGGTGAGCGGTTGCGTCGAACTGCGATGAGTCGAGTCGAGAAAAGTTTAGTGGACTCAAATCGACAGTGCAATTTAATCATGGCGAGGAGAATCAAGCGATGTCGAGTGGAATCGAGGCGAGTGTAGCCGGGATGAGTCGAATCGAGTCGAGTGAGTCGGGAAAGTCGAGCGAGTCCGGAGATGAAGAATCGGTTCGAGAAAAGTTGTGTCTAGTCGACTCCAATGGTGACGAGACACGTGGATGAAAGTGGAGCGTAGTCGGCCAGGAGAGTAGCGAAGTTGAAAGTCGAGGTGAGCGAGTTGCGTCGCTGCGATGAGTCGAGTCCGGGGAGTTGAGCGAAGATTGTCGATTCGGGAAAAGTTGAGTGGACTCAAATCGAGCGTAGTTTAATCATGGCGAAGCGAATCAAGCGATGTCGAGTGGAGTCGAGGCGAGTGTAGCTGGGATGAGTCGAATCGAAGTCGAGAGTCGGGTCAAGTCGGGCGGAGTACGGAGATGAAGAATCGTGTCGAGAAAACTTGTGTCTAGTCGACTCCAATGGTGACGAGTCACGTCGATGAAAGTGGAGCGTAGTCGACCGGAGAGTAGCGAAGTTGAAAGTCGAGGTGAGCAGAGTTGCGTCGAACTGCGATGAGTCGAGTCGGGCCGAGTTGAGCGAAGTTGAGTCGATTCGGGAAAAGTCGGACCGACTCATATCGAGCGTAGTTGAATCGTGGCGAGGCGAATCGAGCGAAGTCGGGTGGAGGCGAGGCGAGTGTAGCTGGGATGAGTCGAATCGAGTCGAGTCCAGCCGAGTCGGTCAAGTCGAGCAGAGTCTGGAGATGAAGAATCGGTTCGAGAAAAGTTGTGTCTATCGACTCCAATGGTGACGAGTCACGTCGATGAAAGTGGAGCGTAGTCGACCGGAGAGTAGCGAAGTTGAAAGTCGAGGTGAGCAGAGTTGCGTCGAACTGCGATGAGTCGATTCGGGAAAAGTTTAGCGGACTCAAATCGAGCGCAATTTAATCATTGCGAGGCGAATCAAGCGATGTCGAGTGGAGTCGAGGCGAGTGTAGCTGGGATGAGTCGAATCGAGTCGAGTCCAGCCGAGTCGGGTCAAGTCGGGCAGAGTCTGGCGATGAAGAATCGTGTCGAGAAAAGTTGTGTCTAGTCGACTCCAATGGTGACGAGTCACGTCGATGAAAGTGGAGCGTAGTCGACCGGAGAGTAGTGAAGTTGAAAGTCGAGGTGAGCATAGTAGCGTCGAAATGCGATGAGTCGAGTCGGGCCGAGTTGAGCGAAGTTGAGTCGATTCGGGAAAAGTCGGACCGACTCATATCGAGCGTAGTTGAATCGTGGCGAGGCGAATCGAGCGAAGTCGGGTGGAGTCGAGGCGAGTGTAGCTGGGATGAGTCGAATCGAGTCGAGTCCAGCCGAGTCGGGTGAAGTCGACCAGAGTTTGGCGATGAAGAATCGGTTCGAGAAAAGTTGTGTCTAGTCAACTCCAATGGTGACGAGTCACGTCGATGAAAGTGGAGCGTAGTCGACCGGAGAGTAGCGAAGTTGAAAGTCGAGGTGAGCAGAGTTGCGTCGAACTGCGATGAGTCGAGTCGGGCCGAGTTGAGCGAAGATTAGTCGATTCGGGAAAAGTTTAGTGGACTCAAATCGAGCGCAGTTTAATCATGGCGAGGCGAATCAAGCGATCTCGAGTGGAGTCGAGGCGAGTGTAGCTGGGATGAGTCGAATCGAGTCGAGTCCAGCCGAGTCGGGTCAAGTCGGGCAGAGTCTGAAGATGAAGAATCGTGTCGAGAAAAGTTGTGTCTAGTCGACTCCAATGGTGACGAGTCACGTCGATGAAAGTGGAGAGTAGTCGACCGGAGAGTAGCGAAGTTGAAAGTCGAGGTGAGCAGAGTTGCGTCGAACTGCGATGAGTCGAGTCGGGCCGAGTTGAGCGAAGATGAGTCGATTCGGGAAAAGTTTAGTGGACTCAAATCGAGCGCAGTTTAATCATGGCGAGGCGAATCAAGCGATGTCGAGGGGAGTCGAGGCGAGTGTAGCTGGGATGAGTAGAATCGAGTCGAGTCCAGCCGAGTCGTGATGTGAGCACCACCATTAAGGGACCAACCACTAGGTCAAGGGCTAAGAGAATTCAACAAGAGGTGGAAGCATTACTTCTCAAAAGGAAGGAATATCATGAAGAAATGTCATCCACGGAATTATCATTCAAGGAAATTGTAGATTTCAAAATTTTAGCTTAGGAAGAATAAATCTGAAATTAGTAATTTCAATTTGATTGTATTTGTCTTAACTTGTAAAAGTAGGGATAGTTTATTCCAACATGGGATAAAATTAGACTATTTAGAATAGGAATAGGCTTAGCTTAAGGGCTTGGTTGGCTAGGAGCAGCCCATACCCACAACCAAGCAGCCCCCTTCCCTTTTTCCTATAAATAAGGGCTTAATGTAAGCAAATGACACCTTTGGTCATTTTATGATATTGGAATCCGAAATTCCCTTGAGAGAGCAACTTTCTCTTCTCTTTCTTCTCCTCTTGCTTGTTCTTGAGGTTAAGACCCTTTTCCTTATCATTGGAGCCTCCAATGTGGTGGAACTTGGCTTATCTTCCTAGCTTCCTCTAGCTAGTGGAGTGGCGCCTAGCTTAGGAATTATTTTTCTGCAATTTACATTCTGCCATTTACCTTCTTGCAATTTATAATTCTGGTTCTTAGTATATGCTTTAATTTCTCAGCCCCTTTCCCCTTTAATTTTGGTCATTTTCGTTTTGCCCTTTCTTCCATTTCTGCACTTTATTTCCAGCCTTTAATTCTTGCAATCACCTTCCCCAATTCCCTCTTTACATTCTGCAAATTTATGTTTCCTCTTCTTTTCATTTTTATGCACAATTTTGTGCTACATTGAACACAATTTGAGGAGCTCCCAAAACTGCTCTGAATTTTGAGCTTCAATCCTACCTCCAACTAGGTCCATCCTCCTCCTCCCATGTGGGTTGTATTATGTGGTATAAAGAGCTTGTTGTTTGGAGGTAACTTCTCTCACTTTTCTCCTTCATTTTTCATCATCTTCTTCTCCCATTTTCGTCTCTGTTTTTCTTCCAGTTTTTCTGCATATTTTCAGCCCCTTCTTGCTTGAATTCACATGTAATTTGTGTTGCTTTGAGTCATACATTGTTGGATCCTTGCTTAAACATCAATTTAATCGGTGAATTTGCTCAAAATTGCATCAAAATGTCAAGAAATTGAAGAACCCATTTCTGGTTTTTTTTTATGGGTATTTCCAGCAAGAACACATCTATTGTTCTCTCAAATCCTTTGGAATTTGTGGGTTTGTTGTTGAAATTGAAACTTGATCATTGTTGCCTCAAAAACCCTCAATTATTTTGGCAAAATTCTGCAAATTGTTCATCATGTTCATCACTGTTCTTCATGTGTTCTTGAGGAAGTTTGTGTTTGATCTTTGAAAATATTGTTGTTGGGTGTTTAAGTGTTAATCCTGTGCTGGTTTTGGAGTGATATAAGTGTACATTACATTTCCCTAAAAGAATACAAGGCAAAAAAAAGCAAGAATCAAAAAAGAACAAAAAAAAAAAAAAAAAAAAAACGTGAAAAAAAAAATCTGGGCAGAATTTTTTTCAAAAAAAAAGTAAAAAAAAAAATTCCAGAGTTGAATGATCTTCAAGTTTCATTTTATTGTATTTCAATTGTAGTATTTGAGTTGAGTTTGGGATCAATTGAAGTGTGTTGAACAACTTGAGTTGGATTTATCCTCTTGAATGAACTATGATGCATATGAATGATTTTCTTTCAAAGAAAGGTTAAGTTCAGTTTTAAGAACAATTCACACAAGTTTGTAATCCATTCATCCTTCTTGAATTCCTTTTGAGTGCCTTCTTTTTTTTCACCACTTAATTGTTGCTTGTCTTCTTTGAATTCTAGTTTGTCACAATTTTAATCCCTTTGAGTTTAGCTAATTTTTGTGATAAGAGTTTCTTGTTTGTCCCCAAAATTCCTATGTTTTGTCCATTCTTGAATTCTGGATGAGTTGAGTTTTTACCACATTGGAAACATCAAGGCCTCTAATTTTAAGTTGAATATGTGTCTTTTCTTCAAGGGTAAAGCAAGACCAAATTGAGTGACTAAGAGTGGCAAACACTGGTGAGGAAGGAAGTAATTTGTTTTAATTGTGCTAACAATTTCTTGGTTTGCAAAGCATTCTTTGTTTAATTTTGTATGCAGCCTTAAGAAAGAAATTTTGTTTGACTTGGAGCTGAACTTGGAGAAGACTTGGACTTGAAGCTTGACTTGAAGAATTTACCCATTTGTAATAGATTAGGATTTCTCTTACTAGGACTTTCTTTTTGGTGTAATTTTAGAATTTGGTTGTAGTAGGTTATAATATTGTAATCCTTTTGATTTAGTTTGTACTTAGGAATTTTTCTTGTAATTTTGTTAGTAATTGTGTGTAAGTTCCAAGGCCTTTGTGAGGTTTTAAGGAGCCATAAGGGGGAGTCTAAGTGTGCTTGTTGAAAGGAGTAATAAGGGGGTTCCATAATTGCTAGGTTTACAACTTAGCCTATGTGACTACTTGTTACTTATCTTTCCCTATCTTGGACCTTGGTTTGTGTAAGAAACCAATTAACTTTATGCATTTTAATTTCTTAATTGTTCAAGTGTTTTATGTGGTAGGAATTTGTACTTAGAATATTTGCAATTTTCTTAATTGATTTGTTTCATATCTTGTGTCTTGAGTGGAGAGCATCATGAGTGAAAATGATTATC
Source organism: Canavalia ensiformis (assembly GCA_026541065.1). Classification (NCBI taxonomy): domain Eukaryota; kingdom Viridiplantae; phylum Streptophyta; class Magnoliopsida; order Fabales; family Fabaceae; genus Canavalia; species Canavalia ensiformis. The sequence continues at coordinate 34,885 of JAMKYM010000747.1, forward strand.
CACCTAGCTTCAATAGGTTACAACTAGAAGCCTTACCCAAACCTTTGAAAAATGTTAAGAAAACAAAGTGAACAATTTGAAGATCGCTTGTATGAACTAGAAAGAGGAATGAGACTTTGTTTTAAAAAGAAACAAAATGAAGGGCCTAGTAGTTATAAGAAAAACAAAAATAAAATTGATTCACCTAGGGAGGAACTTTCACAAGAAGAATTCTATGAATCCCCTAGAAGAAACCAAAGGAATAATCACAGGGGTGGGAATCAAGGTAGGCATGAGAGTGATAGGGAATCATCTAGGTCTCCACTTAGGGTTAGAAATTCATCTAGGAGTAGGATCCATAGAAGTAGAGATAGACATTCTCCTAGCCATCATAGTCATAGAGCTTCTTCTAGGATTAGGAATAGAGGTAGGAGAGAAAATGGAAACCAAGAAAGAATAGATGGAACCAAGTTTAGAATTCCAAAATTTCAAGGGTTGAATGACCCTGAAATCTACCTATCATGGGAGTTGAAGGTAGAGCAAATTTTCATGTGCTATGAAGTAAGGGAGGAACATAGGGTAAAGCTAGCTAGTCTTGAATTTTCAGACTATGCTTTGATTTGGTGGGATAAGCTAGTGGAAGATGAGAGCCAAAGAGAAAATATTTTTCACACAAGGTGTGTGATTGGGGGGAAGACATGTTCTTTGATTATAGATGGGGGAAGTTGCACCAACGTGGCTAGTGCTAGGCTAGTACAAAAGTTAGGATTAACCACTACCCCACATCCTAGGCCTTACAAGTTGCAATGGTTGAGTGACAATGGGGACCTCTTAGTGGATAAGCAAGTCTTAGTTGCCTTTTCCATAGGTAGGTATCTTGACCAAGTAACTTGTGATGTTGTGCCCATGGAAGCAAGTCATGTGCTCTTGGGAAGGCCGTGGCAATTTGATAGGAAAGTTCACCATGATGGGCATAGCAATAGGTATTCCTTTGTTTTCAAATCCCAAAAGGTCACCTTAGTTCCCTTGGCCCCTAGTGAGGTTTGTAAAGATCAAGTACAAATGAAAAAGAAAAGAGAGGAAGAAAAAAAGGGAATTAAAGGAAAGAATATAAAAAAGATAAGAGGTTGAGACATGAGAAAAATGATAAAAACCTCTTCATCAATCAAGGAGAAATTAGGCAAACTCTTCTAGCTAGACAACCCATGTACATGCTCATGTGCAAAGAGTATTGCTTGAATACTCAACCAAACCTTGAGTCTAGTGAACTTCAAGAACTTCTAGAAGAGTTCCAAGATGTGTTCCCAAAAGAGTTACCTCTAGGGTTGCCACTGTTGGGGTATTGAACATCAAATAGACTTGGTGCCTAGTGCTTCCTTACCAAATAGGCCAGCCTATAGAAGTAATCCCGAAGAAACTAAAGAAATCCAAAAACAAGTAGGGGAGCTTCTAGAAAAAGGGTGGATAAGAGAGAGCTTGAGTCCATGTGCAGTCCCAGTTTTACTTGTCCCTAAGAAAGATGGATCTTGGAGAATGTGTGTTGATTGTAGGGCTATAAACCAAATAACCATTAGGTATAGGTATCCCATACCTAGGTTAGATGACTTGTTGGAAGATTTACATGGTTCCACAATTTTCTCTAAGATAGACCTCAAGAGTGGATATCACCAAATTAGGATGAAAGAAGGGGATGAGTGGAAGACTGCCTTTAAGACCAAGTTTGGTCTCTTTGAGTGGTTGGTAATGCCTTTTGGGTTATCAAATGCTCCTAGCACTTTTATGAGGTTGATGCACCATGTTTTGAGGGATTTGATAGGAAAGTGTGTGGTAGTATACTTTGATGACATCCTTGTATACCCCAAATCCCTTGAGGAGCATCTAGGACACCTTAGAGAAGTGTTATTTGTGCTAAGAGAGGCCCAACTCTTGCCAACCTAGAAAAGTGCTCCTTCTGCTTGATAGAGTTGTATTCTTAGGCTTTGTGGTAAGCAAAGAAGGTGTCCAAGTAGATGAAGAGAAAGTCAAGGCCATCAAGGATTGGCCTACCCCAAAAATATAGGAGAGGTTAGGAGTTTTCATGGACTTGCAAGCTTCTATAGGAGGTTTGTGAAAGATTTTAGTACCATAGCATCACCTTTAAATGACTTAGTCAAGAAAATGTCAAATTTGAATGGGGAAAACAAGCCAAGGCCTTTCAAGCCTTGAAAGAGAGACTTACCCAAGCACCCATCCTAGCTCTTCCAAACTTTAGCAAAAATTTTGAGTTAGAATGTGATGCTTCTAATGTTGGGATAGGGCAGTTTTATTGCAAGAGGGACATCCCATAGCTTACTTTAGTGAAAAACTAAATGGAGCGTCCCTTAATTACCCTACCTATGACAAAGAGCTCTATGCACTCATTAGGCCCTTCAAACTTGGCAACATTACTTGTTGACCAAGGAGTTCATCATACATAGTGATCATGAGTCACTAAAATACCTTAAGGGTCAAAAGAAGTTGAATAGAGACATGCTAAATGGATTGAGTTTTTGAGCAGTTCCCCTATGTCATTAAACATAAGCAAGGAAAGATCAATAAGGTGGCTGATGCCCTATCTAGAAGACAAACTTTGTTAAATTCTTTAGGAACCACCTTGATTGGTTTTGAAAACTTTGGGGGAGCTATACCCAAATGACTTAGAGTTTGGAGATCTCTACAAGTCATGTACCCAAAAGCCTGTGATGGATACTTTAGGCATGAGGGAGTCTTATTTAAGAACAATAGAGTTTGTGTGCCTAAAGGAACCATTAGGGATCTCATCTTAAGAGAATCCCACCAAGGGGGGTTAATGGGTCACTTTGGAATCCAAAAGACTTTGGATATCCTTAAAGAACATTTCTTTTGGCCACACATGAAAAAGAGATGTTCAAAGACTTTGTGCCCAATGTATTGTATGCAAAAAGCCAAATCTAGGTCAATGCCCCATGGCCTTTACACTCCCCTTCCTATCCCCAATGTCCCGTGGGTTGACATTAGCATGGACTTTGTGTTAGGATTGCCTAGAACCCAAAAAGGGCATGGACTCAATCTTTGTGGTAGTAGATAGGTTTTCTAAGATGGCTCACTTTATTCCTTGCCACAAGGTTGATGATGCTAGTCACATAGCAAAACTGTTCTTTAGAGAAGTGGTGAGATTACATGGAATCCCTAAGAGTATAGTTTCTGATAGAGACACCAAGTTCCTTAGTCATTTTTGGAGGACACTATGGTCTAGGTTAGGAACTAAACTTTGTTTTCCACCACTTGCCATCCACAAACTGATGGCCAAACTGAAGTAGTAAATAGGACTCTTTCCACCTTGTTAAGGGTTTTTGTTCAGAAAAATATTAGGTCTTGGGAAGAATGTTTGCCTCACATAGAGTTTGCTTATAATAGGGCTACCCATACCACTACCTTGCATAGTCCTTGAAGTAGTCTATGGATTTAATCCCCTTACTCCCCTTGATCTAATTCCTTTACCTAATGTGGTTGAATATCATAATAAAGATGGAGCCCAAAAGGCTGAATATGTTAAGCAACTTCACACTAAGGTAAAGCAACAAATTGAAAAGAAAACTGAACATTATGCTAGAATGGCTAATAAAAAAAGGAAAGAACTTGTACTTGAACCTGGTGATTGGGTTTGGTTACACTTAAGAAAAGAACGCTTCCCTGGGCTTAGGAAATCAAAACTCTATCCTTGGGGAGATGGCCCATTTCAGGTAATTGAAAGAGTTAATCCTAATGCATATAAACTTGATTTACCTGGTGATTATGGGGTGCATGCTACTTTTAATATATCTGACTTAACTCCTTGCCTTGCAGATGATGACTTCCATTCGAGGTCGAATGCTCTTCAAGAGGGAGGGGATGATGTGAGCACCACCATTAAGGGACCAACCACTAGGTCAAGGGCTAAGAGAATTCAACAAGAGGTGGAAGCATTACTTCTCAAAAGGAAGGAATATCATGAAGAAATGTCATCCACGGAATTATCATTCAAGGAAATTGTAGATTTCAAAATTTTAGCTTAGGAAGAATAAATCTGAAATTAGTAATTTCAATTTGATTGTATTTGTCTTAACTTGTAAAAGTAGGGATAGTTTATTCCAACATGGGATAAAATTAGACTATTTAGAATAGGAATAGGCTTAGCTTAAGGGCTTGGTTGGCTAGGAGCAGCCCATACCCACAACCAAGCAGCCCCCTTCCCTTTTTCCTATAAATAAGGGCTTAATGTAAGCAAATGACACCTTTGGTCATTTTATGATATTGGAATCCGAAATTCCCTTGAGAGAGCAACTTTCTCTTCTCTTTCTTCTCCTCTTGCTTATTTCTTGAGTTTAAGACCCTTTTCCTTATCATTGGAGCCTCCAATGTGGTGGAACTTGGCTTATCTTCCTAGCTTCCTCTAGCTAGTGGAGTGGCGCCTAGCTTAGGAATTATTTTTCTGCAATTTACATTCTGCCATTTACCTTCTTGCAATTTACAATTCTGGTTCTTAGTATATGCTTTAATTTCTCAACCCCTTTCCCCTTTAATTTTGGTCATTTTCGTTTTGCCCTTTCTTCCATTTCTGCACTTTATTTCCAGCCTTTAATTCTTGCAATCACCTTCCCCAATTCCCTCTTTACTTTCTGCAAATTTATGTTTCCTCTTCTTTTCATTTTTATGCACAATTTTGTGCTACATTGAACACAATTTGAGGAGCTCCCAAAACTGCTCTGAATTTTGAGCTTCAATCCTACCTCCAACTAGGTCCATCCTCCTCCTCCCATGTGGGTTGTATTAAGTCGGGTCAAGTCGGGCAGAGTCTGGCGATGAAGAATCGTGTCGAGAAAAGTTGTGTCTAGTCGACTCCAATGGTGACGAGTCACGTCGATGACAGTGGAGCGTAGTCGACCGGAGAGTAGCTGGGTTGAAAGTCGAGGAGAGAAGAGTTGCGTCGAATCTGCGATGAGTCGAGTCGGGCCTGAGTTGAGCGAAGAAGAGTCGATTCGGGAAAAGTTTCGTGGACTCAAATCGAGCGTAGTTGAAGCGTGTGGCGAGGCTTAATCAAGCGATGTCGGGTGGAGTCGAGGCGAGTGTAGCCGGGATGAGTCGAATCGAGTCGAGTCCAAACTGAGTCGGTGAAGTCGAGCGCAGTTTGGTGATGAAGAATCGTTCGAGAAAGTTGTGTCTAGTCGACTCCAATGAGTGACGATCCACGTCGATAAAAGTGGAGCGTAGCTGACCTGAGAGCAGAAGTTGAAAGTCGAGGTGAGCAGTTGCGCGTCGAACTGCGATGAGTCGAGTCGGCCGAGTTGACGAAGATTATCGATTCGGGAAAAGTTCAGTGGACTCAAATCGAGCGCAGCTTAATCATGGCGAGCGAATCAAGCGATGTCGAGTGGAGCCGAGGTGAGTGGCCGGGATGGTAGAATCGAGGGTCGAGTCCGGCCGAGTCGGCCCAAGTCGAGCGAGAGTCCGGCGATGAAGAATCGTGTCGAGAAGTGATTGTGTCTGATCGGCCTCAATGGTGACGAGTCACGTCGATGAAAGTGGAGCGTAGTCGACCCAGACCAGCGAAGTTGAAAGTCGAGGTGAGAGAGTTAGTCAAGCCGGATCGCGATGCGAGTCGAGTCGGGCCGAGTTAGCGGTTGAGTCGGACCCGAGTGTCGGACCGACTTCATGTCGAGCCGTTAGTTAATCATGGCGAGGCGAATCAGCGATGTCGGTGGAGGCGAGGCGAATGTAAATTTGGATGAGTCGAATCGAGTCGAGTCCAGCCGAGGGTCGGGTGAAGTCGAGCGAGTTTGGAGATGAAGAATCGTTCGAGAAAAAGTTGTGTCTAGTTGACTCCAATGGTGACGAGTCACGTCGATGAAAAGTGGAGCGTAGTCAACCGCAGAGTAGCGAAGTTGAAAGTCGAGTGAGCGTAGTTGCGTTTCGAATCACGATGAGTCGAGTCGGGCCGAGTTGAGCGAAGATTAGCCGATTCGGGAAAGTTTAGTGGACTCAAATCGAGCGCAGTTTAATCATGGCGAGGCGAATCGAGCTAGTGGAGTCGAGGCGAGTGAAGCCGGGATGAGTCGAATCGAGTCGAGTCCAGCCCAGTCGGTCAAGTCGAGCAGAGTCCGGAGATGAAGAATCGTGTCGAAAAGTTGTGTCTAGTTGACTCCAATGGTGACGAGTCACGCTCGATGAAAGTCGGAGCGCAGTGAACGGGAGAGTAGCGGTTGAAAGTCGAGGTGAGCAGAGTGCGCTCGAACTGCGATGAGTCGAGTCGGCCCGAGTCTGAGCGAAGATGAGTCGATTCTGAAAAGCTTTAGTGGACTCAAATCGAGCGCCAGCTTAATCATGGAGGCTAATCAAGCGATGTCGAGTGAGTCGAGGCGTAGTGTAGCTGGGATGAGCGAATCAAGTCGAGTCCGCCTGGCCGAGTCGGGCGCAGAGTCCGAGATGAAGAATCGTGTCGGGAAAGTATTGTGTCTAGTCGATCCAATGGTGACGTGTCACGGGGCCGATGAGTGGAGCGTAGCCGATCGGAGAGTAGCGCTGTTGAAAGTCGAGGTGAGAGAGTTGCGCGAACTGCGATGAGTCGAGTCGGGCCGAGTTGAGCGAAGATTAGTCGATTCGGAAAAGTTTAGTGGACTCAACCGAGCTAGCTTAATCATGGCGGCGCTAATCAAGCGATGTCTAGTGGAGTCGAGGCGAGTGTAGC
>JAMKYM010000748.1:0-20417 GCA_026541065.1 Canavalia ensiformis
AAGTTAGGGTTTTTCCAAATGTTTTCCTATACACATATCATAGTCTCCTCATCCTCAACATGGCGGAGAACATCAAAGACATCCTTTTAACAAAGTCTTTTGAAAGGTGGAAAACCTTAGAGGAAAGGATCCAGAGCAATAAAAAAATGCATATGATCTCGAAGGCAACATCCCAGTTTGTGCACAGTCCCAAATATGGTCATTCCTCCGAAATTCAAGGTTCCTGAATTTGAAAAATACCAAGGAACTAACTACCCGAAGAACCACTTCTTTCAAGACAGCTTAATTGGGGCAGCTACAAATTGGTATACTCAATTAGAACGAACACATATCTATTCATGGAGGGATCGCTGATGCATTTGTGAAAGCAGTACAAGTACAACCTAGAGATGGCTCTTGGCGAGAACAAGCTTCAAAATATGGCCAAGAAAGGGCGAGACCTTCAAGAATATGCTGCGATGGTGGGAGCTAGCGACTCAAGTGCAGCCCCTATTATCCAGAAAAGAGTTGGTCGCATGTTGGCCGAGTCCTCAAGATCCTTTCTATGACAAAATGGTTGGTAGCATGACTACTACCTTATGCGATGTTACCATAATTGAAACTTACAAGCAGTGAACAAGAATACAAACAAAAATGATAACCACATATACAACAAATGCTAGTATACAACAAGCACTCTACACGATTGAACATACACACCACAAAGAAAAAATCCAAACATAACTTTAAAAACCTGACACGTACAATGATTATATACACGTATTCAACAAAGGAATGTATATATAACATACAAACAAATAGCATACAAAATACCCACATATAGAAGAACACAAGACAACAAACGCAAACAATGAAGAAACACACAAACACCCAACACATATACACACAATCATAAACAAAAACATAAAAAAGTGGATCGTGGACAACAAATGTATACACAACAACTTTTTGACAACACACATAACAAGCACACAATTAACAAATACACATACAAACAACACATATAGACATTCAAACACCATACAAAAAAGAAAAAACAAACCCATGCACAAGCAATACATATGCATAAACATTAAATAATATAAACGTAATAATAATTTATTTTCAACCAACAAACACCTAAAAAAAGTTACCTACAAAGCAATAGATAATAACACAAACAAAGTCATACACACACACATACAACAAAAACTAACATTCAACACGCATACACTTGCACACAAAGAACACAAACACACAAAGAACATGGGAAAACAAACAAAAACAACAAAGGAACACACACACACACACCTAACACATATACACATAATTATAAAATGATATACAGAAATAGACCATAGACAATAAAAATATATACACAAACACTTTTAAACAACATACACAACAAACACAATTATCAAATACATATATTTGAAAAAACAACAAACACACAAACATAAAATACACACAATAAATTAAGATCAATACTAGGACCAAGGACAAGTAGTGGTAGAGACTAGGATTACTTTTGGGACCAAATTCAATGGTAAGACCTCGACCAGGTTAAGCACTAGAACTAGGACAATTAGTAGGACTAAGACTAGGATCAGTAACTACTCCAGATCTAATAGTAGGATTAAGACCAAGATGAGTAATTGCAAGAGGTCTAGTAGTAGGACCAAGACCATGAGTCGATACTAGCACTAGGTCAGTAGTTGGAATAGGACCAGGATAAGTACTAGGACCAAGACCGGTAGTAGCACTAGAACCGGGATCGGTATTTGGACCGGGGATTAGTAGTAGCATCGGGAGTAGGATTAGTACTACCACCAAGACTAGTAGTAGGACAGGACCAAGACTAATAGTAGCACTAGGACCAGGATCGGTACTACTGGTATTGTTCCCGATACTTATCCTGGTGCTCATCTATTCTTGATCCTTATCTTAAGGATTGATCTTATCATGATCCTATTATTGGTCTGATGCCAATGCGGTCTTATTCGTGGTGCTACTATTGGTCATAGTCTTGGTCCTACTACTAGACCTGGTCCTGGTCCTACTACTCGACTTGGTCTTGGTCTTACTCTTTTGGACCTAGTTCTGTGCACCCGATCCTGATCCTACAAGCGGTGCTTTGGTCCCAATATTGATCACGGTTCTTATCCTACTATTGGTCTGGTCCGTCCTACTAATTGTCCTTGCTCAAGTCTTGATCCTAGTTTTGGTGCCATTACTGGTCTTGGTCCCAGTATTGATACTGGTCTTGGTCCCAAAAGTGTTCCTAGTTCTTGTCTTACTCTGATTTATAGTCCTCACTCTACCTCTTTTGGTCCATGTCCTACTACTAGTCCCGGTGCTAAGTCACGATCTTGGTCCTGGTGCTAATACTATTCCTAGACCTAGTATTCATGCTCGTCTTAGTGCTACTACTGACCCTAGTCCCAATAGTGATCTGGTTCTAGTCCTCTCACCCGGGTCTGGTTGTTCTACTTATCTTGATCCATGTTCTAGTACTAATATTGGTCCTAGACCTACTATTGGTCCCAATCTTGGTCCTAATACGATCTTTGTCCTCCTTCGCACTCTTAGACCTAGACTAGTTGCGATCTAGGTCCTAATCCATCACTAACCTTGGTCTTAGTCCTATTACAAATCTTGGTCCCTAGATTGATCTTTGGTCCTAGTCCTAATGCGAGGACATGATCGATGTACATATCCTTGTCCTCGTCTTACTGGTATTGGTTCATTAGTGTCTAATAAATCTTTGGTCCTACTACTAGACCTAGTCCCAATACTAATCCGGTCTGGATACTTACAAATAGCTTAAAAGAACACAAACCAAAATCATACCCCACACATACAACAAACGCTAATAAAAAACAAGCACTCACACAATTGAAGCATACACAAAAAAAAAAAAATCCAAACACAACACTTGTACAAATATTATATACACGAATTCAACAAGCATACACTTGTATATAAGATACAAACAAAGAGCATACAAAATACCCACATATAGAAGGAACACAAGCTAACTGAAGGGGCCTTGGTAATGAAAGATTCACAGAAACACCAACACATATACACAATCATAAACAACAACATAAGAAATGGACCTTAGACAACGAATGAATACACAAAACTTTTGACAACACACATAACAAGCACACAAATTAACAAATACACACACAAATAACAAATACGACATTCAAACACACCATGAAAAAGACAAACAAACACGTACGCAAACGATACCCGTGAACAAACATTGAAATAACATAGCGTACAAAGAATTATTTTCAACCAACAACCACAAAAAAATTCAATTACAAACAATAGATATGCACATACAACAAAAACTCACATTCAACACGCATATGCTCAAATACAATATATATACGAAAGAACACACCACATATACACACACAAAAGAACATGGGAAAACAAACAAAAACAGCAAAGAAACACACAAAAACCTAACACATGTACATATAATAAAAGAAAATGATATAAAGAAATAGAATACATATAATAAAAATATATATATACAAACACTTTTAAATAACATACACAGCAAACACACAATTTACAAATACATATATATTTGAAAAAAACAACAAAGTCATAAACATAAAATATACCCAACAACAAGCCTATACACATATACATCGATAAAGAACACACTCCTGAGAATAAAAAATAGCAATCCATACAAAAAACATATATGCATAATAAAAATCCAAACACACTCATATATAATGAACACCCAAATACATGGAAACATAAATCACACACACAACACACACAACCAATACACTAAAAATCTGCCCACGCACAACACACATACTTAGTCATAAAAAACAAACACAAAAAATAATAAATATGCTTTGTCACTAACAACATACTCCATACATGCACACATTCAAATAACGTATGCATAAGGTACGCAAACAAGTAACACACACAACATAAACACAAAACATCAATTTACAACATAAGCAACAAATGCATACATAATTAGTCATAAAATAAAGCACACACCAAACATACACACACTTAACCCTAAATCGTAAACAAAAAAATATATGTCGCAACCGTAATTCCGACGAGACGACGAACTCGTTAAAATTTTGAAATAGATATTTGTTTTGATGTGTGGAGTCGCCACCAAATTTTTATTCAAGGGAAAAATATTTGGAAAAAACCTGACTCAAGAATGAGCTTCTAAGTTCGGGAGTCGGTTACAAGTAGGGAAGGTGTTAGGCACCCTACTTGCCCGTTCCGAAGAACGGTACCCTTAAACTGAGTGTGTGATTTTTGAAAATGTTTGATTCCTTTAAAGTGAAAAATAATTTGATAGAGGTTAGCCTGACAGGACTTGATCCTGCTCCTACGTATTCCCCGGTGCAATGGGAAACTCAAGGCTTACGTAGTTCTAGATCATGAAGGCTTGACCTTCAAAAGTACTTGAAAAGATTATTTGGTTTGTGAAGGCTTGACCTTCAAAAATGCTTAAGAAGAGATTATCTTAAAGATCTTGTTTTAAAAAAAAAAGTTTGAAGATCTTGCTATTCGAAAAGAAATTTTATTTTTGGGAGGGATTTTTGGTCCACTCATGCCAAGCCCGAGGCGGCTAAGGCGACACGGGGGCCTATCTTGCTAAATATTGAACCGCGGAGTAAACCGCGGTTCCCATTTAAGAGCCCATTGCGTGAGACTTGAATCCCAAAACCTTTAAGAAAAGATATATATGTTTTTTTTTGAAAAGGAGACTTCAAGTCCACTCATGCCAAGAATGCGAGGCGCTAAGAGCGCACGGGGACCTATATAGGCGCTTAAATGTTGAGCGGCGGAGTAAACGCGGTTCCCCATTTAGAGCCCATTGCGTGAGACTTGAATCCAAAAACCTTTAAGAAAAGATATATATGTTTTTTTTGAAAAAGGAGACTTCAAGTCCACTCATGCACAAGAATTAAGGCGGCTAAGGCGGCACGGGGACCTATACGGAGACTGCTAAATGTTGAACGACGGAGTAAACCGCCGGTTCCCATTTAGAGCCCATTGCGTGAGACTTGAAAAATCCCAAAACATTTAGAAAAGATTTTAAAAGTTTTGAAAAGACTTGAACAATACCTATTCTTATTATGTACACTTGGCAGGTTTATGATAGTCAACATATTATCAGACCAGGCTTGAAATTACTTAGAACCAGACTTAAACCAGCAATGGACATTAACTTCATGTAGGGACACAACTTTGTACAATCAATGATAGACCTGGCTGGTTCAAGTATAGATGATGCTAGAGTTCTTGTATCAAGGCGAGTCACGACTCAAACCAGTCCACAGCAGAAACTGACTTCCTTCCGGTCCGCCGGGAAACCGGGCTAGGCCACATTCTTAGGGTCAAATCCTTGTTACAAATTAGAGTGTAAAATCCAGAATAGACTTTGATGTCCAGTTAGTGTATTAATGGGCCCGATCTTGTATAATTAGGAATCGGAAGTATCATATGCGCGGGATGTTTCTTGATGAGATACTCTCTATTGACCCTCACAAGACCCATGCTAAATATAAATCACGGTTCCCCGGAGAATTTGTGGGTCTCCCAATCAAATTTTAGACTAATGTTGTCCTAAATTGGGTGAGGAATACCTTGTCCTACTATCATCTCCTATTTTGAGCTTATCTTAAGACATCTTTCTTTAGTTTGGATGAGATATGGCCTAAAACCAACCACTGGACCTGTTGACTTTATTTGGTTAGCTAAGCTCAGGAAATCGTATGATAGACTTCTTTGTCTATGGTCCATTTGTTGTATTATGTTTCCCATGGCTATGTCACAGGCATGTGTAACCTCTCATCTATGGTTGGCCTTTGGTGTTAGGTGTTGACTAACTCAAGGATCTGCATGACTCGAGAAAATAGTGGCTTGTCATAAGTCTATATCAGTCCAAGAAATTCAACCAAGAGTGGTAGAACCGGGACCGGGTTGTGCGGTGACCCATTTTCAATCTTTGCTAAACAGATGAGATCAACAAAAAAAGAGAAAGAAAAGGAAAGGAAATGGTCTTGTACGGGATCTTGGATCCGCACGTTAAAAGAAGCGTACTCATGTTCAACAATAACACCAACCTAAAATACCTACTGGAGTTAGCTGACATAATTTCCGAATAACCTATCATGACAAACCTAAAGGAAACAAGTCTATGGCACCAAATTACCACAGGAGACCAGATTGATGATGTTGACCTAAGACTTGGACTAAGGAGACCTTCAAGATGTTTGGATAACTTACCTATCTGTTCTTCCTTTCGCCTGTTGCTTATCTCCTAATAGAGGATTTGTCTTTTGGATCTTAGATTTAGAACAGGATCTGGAGGCTATGGCGACGTGTGCCTTTTGACATTCTACTAGTATTCTTAATTAGGAGAGAAACTTAACCATTTTGTTCCCTTCTGGAGATAAGTTTTTCCATGTACGAGAGAATCAACGGGTTTCGAGAGAAGATTTTGCTAACTTGACACGAGATCAAGACTAGGACTATAAGTTCTATAAATCATCAGCGGGCATATGGCCGAGTTTGATAATCATATTAGTGATTTAATGCGAGATTCAAACTCTATCATTTCTGAGGGTATTAATGACGAGGCTACAAATGAATGCATAGCATTTCTGACCATGAGCCAAATGGATTAACGATTCAACTCTAAGCTATGATATTCAGTGAACATATACTAATTTCGGAAGTCAATGTCTGATGCATACATAATGATTCCATTCAAATGAATCCAGTGAATGCCAATTCAGTTTCAACAATCAAACCCAGCAAATGCAATTCAATTCCAGCAATCAAATCCAGTAATTATGATTCAGTTCAAGCACAGCAATCAAATCCAATGACTATGATTCAACTCAAGCAACCAAATCCAGCAACCGTGATTCAGTTAAATCCAGCAATGCAATTCAATTCCAGCCATCAAATCCAGCAACTGTGATTCTTGATCAAGCACAACAATTATTCAATTCTAGCAATCAAATCCAGTAATTGTGTTTCAGTTCAATGCAACAAATCCAGCAAATGTGTTTCAATTCAATGCAACAAATCCAGCAAATGCAATTCAATTTCAGCCATCAAATCCAACAATTTGTGATTCTTGATCCAACACTGACAATCAAGCAAATGCAATTTAATTTCAGCCATCAAATCCGCAATTGTGATTCTTGATCAAAGCACAACAATCAGCGGATGCAGCTTCGATTCAACAATCAAATCTAAGCTTGTGATTCTTGATCAAAGCCTAGCAATCAAGCAGATGCAACTCGATTCCAGTAATCAAATCTAGCAACTGTGATTCTTGATCATGCCCTATATTTTCTAATTACTCCTTGTCTCATTTAGTTCTCACTTCTTTTGTCATGGCCAGAGGGCCCTATTCCTGTTGACTATGGGTGCAGGTTCTTAAGCATAACTTAAAGCGGGATTTGGAGGTGCCAGTGTGTAACAAAATTTGACTCCACAGAAGCCCGATATGAGTCTTGGTAACTCTAAATGGTTTCACCTCCCATGAATGACACATTCACTGAGGTCAGAATACTGGCCCTGCTTCAATAGGCAGAGGTGTTTGCCTCAATGAGAACCAGGCTACATAACAGAATTTGGCTCTAAACTAACCTGAATTTTGGTAACTGATCCAGTTTCAATAGGCAGAGGTGAGAGCCAGGCTGCATGACAGAATTTGGACCAATTGATGGAAATTAATGGACAAGATTCCAAAACAAGGTTTATCTCATGCCTTCACTAAATACATTGAGTGATGCTTATTTCATTCATTCGTGCAGACTGACTCAAAGTGGATGATCCCGAGCACATTGTGGGACTTGAATCTGCCATAGCTGTCTAAACAGATTTATGCACCAAACATTACTATCATAGATTATGGGCAAGGGCCTGGCTTTGTGACCATAGTTAATCTGCTTGAGTTTCATGTTGGTTCTATTTCTTCCTTGGCTACTCTTTTTGCCACTAGCTGAGTTCTTTGCCCCAAACTACGACTCCAGGTCTGGGTATTAGAATTTTACCTCCCGGAAACCAACTGACTTTGCAAACTGGTCTTAAAGCACTACTTCTAACTGAATTCACCTAAGTTCCCTGGTGATTGATTCCTACAGGTCTAGACGTAGGCTTCTTTCCTGAAGGATAGGCTGCTACAACCTTATGACAGGCCATTGAAGCCACCACATGAGAACTAAGACTCCCATGTCTTTTCAGTTACCTTGATCTAATGTTAAGAGTTGGATCTCCATAAGCCTGAGATACTAGCACCATGAAACCCAACTATCATGTCTGAGGTTAGCCAAACACCAATAGCAGCTGCCAATCAGTTCCAGTCCACTTTTACAGAAGAATAGGATGAAATCAATCCAATGTGAGGATGCCAAACCCAATCTGGTCATAGAAGCCTATGTGATACACCTGAACAGAACCAATCACACCAGCTAAATCGAACCTAGAGTAGTTGAGACAGTAGTTACAGTTGTAAACCTTATTCTGCTATGCTAACGTAAACACCCATTTATGTCCGAAGCCCACAACCTTTAAAGTTAATCAAGAAAAAAAAATTTAACAAAAAGGGAAACATGAAAAAGTAAAAAAATGAAAATTCAATAAAAACTCTAAAATCTAAAAATTCAATAAAAGAATCTGGAAATTAAAAAAAACAGAAAACAAATTAAAAAACAGAAAATAAACAGATTTTAAAGAAAAAAAAACAGAAAACAAATTAAAAAACAGAAAATAAACAGATTTTAAAGAAAAAAAACAGAATTTGAAAAAGAGGTTAATGAAAATAAAAAATATAAAAACAGAAATCGAAGAAAGGAAGAAAAAAGACGGATTTGAAAGAGGAGAAAGGCTCCTAGCTTGGAGGTTTTGGGGAAGAAATTCACAAGCAAGAAAAGAAAGGGGGAAGGAACTCTTCTCCAAGTGACCTCAGCTCGCGCTGATGAAAAAGTCTCCATTGCAGACTTGAAGAAAGGAAGGGTTATCTGATTCAAAAATAAGCACGTCTACACAAGGGAGAAAGGAACCACGGCTGTCTGCAAGAATTATATCAAGAACTATCACAATTCAAGGGAACAACCTTACCCTGCATCAACTGGCTACAGGTTAGCTTTTTCCAGAATCCTGGCTCCTTCAAGAAGTCTTCGGTGTCTTGGAACCGAAAAAGAATCACCAGAGGGAGAGTTTTCTGAGAAGGGAGGACGGCTCGGCATCTTGAGTAGCACCAGGTTAGTTCTCTCAAATTTAACCTAAATGATGTGCATGAAAGAGAGATCAGCGGAGGCAATGTTGCATGGGATCGTATGTGTTTAGATTAGCGCTCAATTTAGGCTTGTTGTTTTAATAGTCGAAATCAAATACTTTGCATAGACTAGGCCAAGATCATGCATGAACCCTGTAAATAAAGGATGTATAAGTACAAATGATCTCCATTGTGAGTTCGGATTCTTGATGATAGACTGCACGTTCCTAGTTAATTTGCCAAGCCTAAGAAGGAATGAGAAGCCTTCAGAATTGACAACAAGATTTGGGAGCTGTACTCCTTTGTGACTTGTGTGAAATTCGCAGCCTTCCACAATTTTTACCCAATCTGTACCCAGTAGCGTTAATGCAGAGGCGAAAACTCGTGGCTTCATCACTATTGGAAGAGTTTAAAAATAATGTAACCAAGTGTTTATGAGCTCTCTGAAATTTCTGGTCATGTTGTTGAATTCAATGCTGACCAATATGGGAGTCGGTTTATTCAGCGAAGCTAGAAGCTTGAACTCTTTGCTAAAAGAAGGAAACATGATTTATCAGGAATTCATGCCCCAGGCTCATGCTTTGATGACTGACGTATTTGGTAATTATGTGATTCAGAAGTTTTTGAACATGGACTTGCAGCCTAGAGAAGAGAGTTAGCCAACAAATTTCTTGGCCATGTTCTGACGCTTAATCTCCAAATGTACTGTTGTCGGGTCATTCGGAAAGCCATAGAAGTTGTTGATCTGAACCAGAAGATAAAGATGGCTCAAGAACTTGATGGTAATGTCATGCGTTGTGTACGAGATCAGAATGAAAGTACTGGAGCAGTGCAAAGACCCTAACATCCAGCCAAAGTTATGGATGAGATTTTAGGAGCATCACCATGGCCCCTCCTGTTCCCCCTATGCTAGAACGCTAACCAAAGACCTGCATAGTCACACCAGGACAGTGACACGTCCATAGACCATTAGTACCTACCCAGAGAGTAAGAAAATCTTGGGCCTTACATGAACTGCGGTATGCACCCATGCCATTAAGTCTAAGGATGTATAGGGGCCCATTGCCCGTATAATAAACCCACGCACCAGGGAGATGATCAGCAAACAAGGGGGTTTCGACTAGAGGGGGAGGGGCTGAGAATCGACGTCCATCCTGATATCTAGGGCCACACATACTCCCAGCCATACTCTTTCAAAGTCTCAAGGGATGATTTTCCCATGCAATGCACGTATGTGCTTGTGACCATGCTGTTCACTGAGGCGCGTTTAAGTATAGGTAGTACAATATGTATTCCAATCAAAGAGCTTAGCTCAACGGCTGTTGCTCTGTCCCTCAAACCCTAGGATGCGCCTTCGAATCCCAGAGGAGACATTTTTTGAAACCCTCTTTTGATCAAATAATCATTAACTTTCCTTGGTATATGTAATTGTATTTGCACTGGTTTCGTTCAAAGATCATGATGTGGCTTAGTGGTTGGTGCTTCAACCTTTAACCTCCATTTCTCCCCTTCGAGCCCCACATCAGGCACATCCCATTTTTTTTCTTCCTAAGTTTGAATCTGCCTCTGTCCCTCAAGGGCCAAATTACCGCTATACCCCTGGCCATTCCAGTTAATACCTATCTTGTCCCTGCTGTGCCAATTACCCTACTGCCACTAGGGATTCAACAAAATCCCTATCCTATCCTTGTTGTGCCAAATTAAGTCATACCACATGCCATTCTAGAATTCGGTTACCCCCAGGACCACAAATTACCATATTACCCCCAGTCTTTTCCATTAATTCCCAATGGGTCCCTACCCTAGTTAAATGCCCAAATTGCCCCTGGAGAAATTCCAAAATTCCTAATAGGTCCTATAGCCTGAAATTACCATATGGACCTTGGGAAATTCTGTTAATCCCAATAAAACCCAAGAAATTAATAAAAAATTCAAAATTTCCAGAAAACTAATAAAAAATTCAGAATTTCCAGAAATTAATAAAAAATTCAAAATTTCCAGAAATTAATAAAAAATTCAAAATTTTCAGAAATTAATAAAAAATTCAGAATTTCCAGAAATTAATAAAAAATTCAAAATTTCCAGAAATTAATAAAAAATTCAGAATTTCCAGAAACTAATAAAAAATTCAAAATTTCCAGAAATTAATAAATAAAAAATTCCAGAAATTCAAATTAAATAAAAAAATTCCAGAAATATAAAACATTTAAAAAAAATTCCAGAAATATAAAACATTTATTAAAATTACAGAAAATAGAAAATTAATAAAATTACAGAAAATAGAAAATTAATAAAAAACTTCCAAAAAAAATCAAAATTAATAAAAATTTCTAGAAATTAAGAAAATTAATAAAAAATTCAGAAAGATCCATAAACATTAATAAAAATCCAGAAAATTCATAAAAATTCCATAATTGCTAAACAATTACATTAAAAGCTCAATTACCCCAAAAGTCAAAAAATGAAAATTCTTCTATTAAATTCAAGTTTTCTTTTACTCAAAGACAAAATAGTTTGCAGTTTATTTCTTTTCAAAATTCTGAAAATCTTTTTTCAAATGTTTTGGGATTTTTAAGTCTCACGCAATGAACTCTAAATGGGGAGCTGGCGGTTTACCTGCTGCTCCACATTTAGTAGTTCGTATAGGTCCCCGTGCTGCCTTAGCCGCCTCGGGCCTTGTGCATGAGTGGACTTGAGGCCCTCTTCAAGACTCTAAAACCTCTCTTTCTAAATATTTTAGGATTCTCGGTCTCACGCAATGGGCTCTAAATGGGGAACTGGCGGTTTACCTGCTGTTCAACATTTAATAGTTCGTATAGGTCCCCGTGCTGCCTTAACCGCCTCGGACCTTGTGCATGAGTGGGCCAAAAATCCCTCCCAAAGATAAAATTTTCTCAAAACAAGATCTTTAAAATAATCTTTTCTCAAGCATTTTCGAAGGTCAAGCCTTCACAAACCAAATAATCTTTTCTCAAGCATTTTCGAAGGTCAAGCCTTCACAAACCAAATAATCTTTTCTCAAGCATTTTCGAAGGTCAAGCCTTCACAAACCAAATAATCTTTTCTCAAGCACCTTTTGAAGGTCAAGCCTTCATAAACCAGAACTACGTAAGCCTTGAGTTTCCCATTGCACCGGGGAATACGTAGGAGCAGGATCAAGTCCTGTCAGGCTAACCACCATCAAATATTTATTTCCACTCTAATAAAAGGGATCAAATCATTTTCAAATAATCACACACTCAGTTTAAGGGTACCGTTCTTACGAACAGGCGGTAAGGAGTGCTAACACCTTCCCTACTTGTAACCGACTCCCGGACTTAGAGGCTCATTCTCGAGTCAAGGTTTTTTCCAAATATTTTTCCCTTAATTAAAAATTTGGTGGCGACTCCACATTGATCAAAACAATTCATTTTTTAAAATTTTAGCGAGTTCGTCGTCCTCAGTTGTAATTACTGGTTGCTACTTAACATGCCTAGCTTTTTCCACATGGCAAGTCATGGTTATTAATAGTATCTGCATAGCTAGTGTTATGATGACCTCTTAATGTTCTTAATGAGGCGGTTTGTTGATCCACTCAGAGCAAGCGTGAATCCGTCAACTTCCCTTCGATAATACCTTTGAAATATCACTGTGATGCCGCTTCTAGAAGGTTCTGGTCTTCTCGCTTCCAAAGAGGTCTTGTTGCTCTAGGATTTGATTTGAGTTCGAGATTATATAGTGATTAGCATACTTAGTTGTGGAATCTATTCTATACCTAGTGATCCGGTTGCTAGGGACATGGATTGTAGGTTTAGGATACAAGAGTGTCATGAGTCAAACATATATTTCCATAGCTTTCCTCGAACTATGATGATACATGAACCCTATTAAACGAGAATCTTACTGGTGCTCATCAACACGCTAGAAGTGGTTATGACCATACAGTATCAATTGAGGTTCAAGTTACATGGCAGATGAAGAATTCGAAATCTTTTATAAGCTAGGGACGAGATGCTAATAGCAAGATATCAAGAGTGGATAATGACTCTGTATTTATCCAATTTCTTTGTAGTGTTTCCTATATCTGCAATATATCAGCCTTAGGAATGCCAAAGTTCGAGATTCCAGGAGTTGTTCTTTGTAATTCTCCTTTCCCGAGGGAAATACATGTCCAATACAACCTACTAAGAAAGATTCAGATTTCTCCAAGCAACAGAGCCATCCCTGACATGCTCCTACTTATATCATGCGCTGAGCTCGCTCTTGTAAAAACTCCTACACCAATTTCTCGATGTGATTTGCTAGGAGGTTTCATACCAATAATCATGCTGTAAGTAACCAAACCTCGTCGATTCTAAGGTCTCTAATAGGAAATTCGCATGTCACACCTCCATTATTATCATGGTTTTGGAATTCTTGGTATTGAATCCGAGGTAGCAAATTAGTAAAATGCATCGCAATAGAAGTTTCGAATTGGCTCTTGATCGTAAGAGCTCATGATCCAGAGATAAGGCTAGCTACAGGCTGGTGTAATTAATCACTCATAATCTCGAGACATGTTCTTAACATAAGGAGCCAAGACCCGATTGAATGACCAGGTAATCCAAGACTGATGTGGCAATGGATGCAAAGCATGAATCAATGCGAGTTTTTTTGGGATAAATGAAACTCATTCATAAGAAAAAAGCTTACCACACCAGATTTGCTCATAGGATGCTACAATCCACAACAAGATGCTAATAATGGATTGACCTCTATCTAAAATTCCACTTATAGAATCCTTTTTAATGCTAAGTGATATCACACCTATATGCTCTAAAAATGACTATAACCTACTCAATTAGATTAAACACAATCCTCGTGTAGCATATACCAATAATCACAAGTATATCATTCATCTTTGTTACAAGAACGATCGAATAAAGGAAATGTCGTCCGGTTTTTAGAAAGCAAGAAAAGGGGGAGGGAACTCGAGCACCGTAAAGCCAATGTAGCTAAATCCATTTGAGAACCTTTCTCCTTTCTTGATAGAGCAATTGAGTTGTTGAACTAGGCTACGTTTGGTTCGAAACTCGAAGTAGAAGCAGATTCAAGCTATCGCGACTCTTCCTGTGCTAACACGATGGCGAGAACCGAACCAAGAACACACTCAAGAATCTGATCCAAGTTCTGCTTCCACCGATTCCAACGAGCCCGGAGGAACTCCAAGCGAAAAAACTTCTCTCAAAGAAAACTCCTCAGCCTTTCCTTTCTTCAGTTCTCATAACTAACCCCCTTTTCCCTCCTTCTTTCATTTTATATCTTTGTTTGTTTTTCTTTCTTTTTTTTTCTTTTTTCAAATTAATTGGTTTTCAATTTTTGATTTTTTGATTAATTTCATAATTTTATTTATTTGATTTTCCAATTTTGAATTTTTCATTATCTTTAATCTTTTAATTAATTTTTTGTTTTCTACTTTCGTTTTACGTTTCGTTTTGTTTTCTTCTTGTTTTGCTTTTTCGTTTCTCTTTGTTTTGATTTTTAATTATAAATCTAATTCATTTTTGAATTTCCTTATACATTAACTACCTTGAATGAGTCTCGGACATAATCGGGTGTTTACTAGCTTGCCCCTCTTTACTTGTTTTCTTACTAGATAATGTGAGAAGTGATTCTCCGAATTATCGTGGTAGAAAAGGAGTAAAGCATCAGAACACCCTCGTCCAAGAAGCGACTTTTTGAAAAAAACTCCAAGAAGGACACTTAGAGGATCCCAGCTTAGAGTGAACCTCATGGGGTGACTTTACCGACTTTGTGTGCTGTGATACCAAATTAGATGAGACTTAAGTATGGAAGGCCTAACGACATAGGCCTATAAGCGATAGAATTGAGCTACCATGCGTCGACAACATAGGCCTAAAAGATGGAAATCTATACTAAGGCTAGCTCTGACAACACATAGCCTAAAAGCTGTAATCTAAACTAGGCGGCCCATGAACATAGGCCCGAAAAGCAAATCTAATCTACTGGCGGCTCGACAACATAGGCTCAAAAGCGAAAGAATCTGATCTACTGCGCCCGACAACATAGGCTGAAAAGCAATAATCTGAGCTAGGCGCCCGACAACATAGGCATCAGAAGCGTAAATCTAGCTCTTACGACTCACAACATAGGCTCGAAAAGCAATCAATCCACTTAGGCGGCTCGAGCAACATAGGCCTAAAAGGCAGAATTACAGCTAAAGGCTCACAATGACATAGGGTCTAAAAGCAATAGACTGACTTACGTGACTCTGACAACATAGGCCCGAAAGCGAGTAAATCTCATCTAGGGCTGCCCGACAACATAGGCCCAGCATGCTGAATCTAAGCTAGGTGTGGCCTCGATAACATAGAGCCTACAAAGCAGAGAATCTAGCTAGTAAAGCGGCTTTGGTAACATAGGCCTAAACGAAAGAACCTAATCTACGCGCGAGAACAACATAGGCCTAAAAGCAAAGAATGAAGCCATACCGACAACATAGGCCTAAAAAGTAGAATCTAATCCACAGGCGGCCTGACAACATAAGCCTAAAAGCAAGAATCTAAGCTGACGGCGCTTGACAACATAGGCTACAAAGCGCAGAACCTAATCGCACGGCGGCACGACAACATAGGCTCCAAAAGCAAGAATCTAGTTAGAGCGGCCCGACAATATAGGCCTAAAAGTGAAATCTAATCTAGGCGCTCTGACAACATAGGCCCTTAACGAAGAATCTAATCTGTGACGGCCCAATAACATAGGCCCGGAAGCGAGTAGAATCTAATCTGGCATGACAATATAGCCTAAAAAGCAAGAAATCTAATCTAGGATGCGCGCAATGACACAGGCCTGGTAAGCGGAAGTCTAATCTAGGGCGCCGACAACATAGGCCTAAAAGCGAGAAATCTAATCTAGGCGCTCACAACATAGGCCCACAGCAAGAAAGTAAAGATGCGATGCTTTAGCCTGCGACAGCATAGGCCGAGTGAGCATGAAAGTAAAGGTGCGATGCTTTAGCCTCGACAACATAGCCGATGAGCAAGATGTAGATGTAATGCTATGGCCCGACAACATAGGCCAGTGAGCAAGATGCAGAGTGTGATGCTTTAGCCTCGACAACCTAGGCCGATGAGCGAAGATGTAGATGGACATGCGCGGGCTCGACAACCAGCGGCCGATGGAGCAGATGCAGATGTAATGCTATGGCCCGACAACATAGGCCAGTGAGCAAGATGGGATGAATGCTATGGCCTGACAACATAGGCCAGCTGAGGCGAGGATGTAATAATGCAATGGCCCGACAACATAGGCCGATGAGCAAGATGCGAGTAATGCTGTGGCCCGACAACATAGGCAATGAGCTTGGGCGATGTAGATGTAATGCTATGTGCCGACATGCACAGGCCGAGTGAGCAAGATGTAGATGTAATGCTATGGCCCGACAACATAGGCCAGTGTGCATGATGCAGACATGATGCTTTAGCGACAAACATAGGCCGGTGAGCAAGATGTAGATGTAATGTTATGGCTCGACAACATAGGCCAAGTGACGGGATGCGGATGTAACTGCCATGACACGACAACATAGGCCCGAGTGGCGTGGATGCGAGATGTTTTCCATGTGTAGGTTTGGACAGAGAAACCTCATGATTTTGTTCGCGGACTCTAACCCCTGCTTTCTTCTAGCACCGATCGGATCCTTCGGAGGAGCTGGATTCTATACATCGCTTTGCTTTGATGATTTTGGAGACACATCTGCTGTATGTCGTCGCTTTAGTAAGATATTTGGGGTCAAAAGAACTTGTCATTAAGAAAATTCATCGACATAACTTCCACTTTGGTACAGTGTTAGTAACCAGAGAATTGTCATTAAAAATGAGATATTACATTCCAGATATACATTTTGACAGAGAAAATACAGACGCATGTGACAGGAATTAAATGAACATGAGTCAAGGACATGGGTGTTTTGTGGCGATGTGTTTGGTGAAATAGTTTTTGTCAGGGTGATGCCTTCAAGACGATTAGTGCTAGTATTGTATTTTGGCGATCTCTTCGTGCATTGTTATCCGGCCTTCGAAGAGCTAAGCATTTTGCCCCGGCTTATCTCACTCTAGCTTAGACCGTGCCTTTGAACCTTTACACTTAGAACCATGGATATCTCTGTCCATTTCTCTCGCCACGATGAATTTGCCCCAGCATAGATGGAGACCGCTATTACCCTTCTTTGCCCTCTCTAATCAGGAGGAGCGGACTTGTTCCGGCAATGCCATTTTTGTTTGAACCGCCCTTTCAGGCTTTCGCGTTTAAAATGCTTCTTACTTGGACCACTCCGCCCTTTGCCTAGGCTAACGATGATGGAGGACCCTGCGGGCTCTTCTTTCTTGTATCGTCCAACTTTTGCCTAGGTCTTTTGATAGGGGACCTAGCGGGCTTTTCTTTCTCGCATCGCTCTAAATTTTGCCTAGGTCTTTTCGATGGTCGACCTAGCGGTGTTTTCTTTCTTGCGCACGCCTCAACTTTTGCCTAGGTCTGGATGGTTGACACTAGCGCAGATTTTTCTTTCTTGCATCGCCTCAACTTTGCCTAGGTCTTTTGATCGATTGACCTAGCGGGCTTTTCTTTCTTGCATCGCCCCGACTTTTGCCTAGGTCTTTTGGATGGTTGACCTAGCGGGCTTTTCTTTAAGCATAATACTTCTTGACGGCATCCGAATTCGATGGGGTTAGGCAAATCTTTCCATCCATGTCGAACAAAGATCAAGGCCCTCCGGAGAAAGCCTTCTTAACTACAGTATGGTCCATGGTAATCTCTGAGCCATTTCCTTGTAGTGCTTTTTGCATAGGCATAGCTTTTTACCACCAAATCTCCTTCTTGAAACCTCGAGGATTGATCTTCTTGATCGAATGCCTCTTCATTCGTCTCTGATATAATTGCATAGCATCGTCATTGTCAACCTCTTTTCTTCAATTAGGTTTAGCTGATCCATCCTGCCTGGGACCATGTCGGCTTCTTCCAATTTAGCATCCATCAGGACTCTCAATGAGGAATCTCGACCTCGATCGGGAGTACGAGCCTCCATTCCATATACTAGTGAGAATGGCGTTGCCCCAAGAGATGTACTGGACAGAAGTCCGGTGATGCATGTAATGCAAGGAGCATTTCATGCCATTCTCTGTACTGAGAGAACCATTTCGGATTATCTTCTTGATGTTCTTCGTTGCAGTCAACCTAGCTCCATTCATCTTTGGTCGGTATGGGGATGAGTTGTGATGTTGAATCTGAACTCGGTCACATAACTCCGACATCATCTTATTGTTAAGATTTAGGCTATTGTCTCATGGATGAGGCTTATCTGGGTAATCCATGATCGTGCGTATCAGCACTTTTCACGTAATCTGACCACCACATTGCGAGTCACACTAGCATATGAGGCAACCTCGACCTATTTTGTGAAATAGTGATGGCGACTAATATGAAGCGGTGTCCATTGGATGCTTTGGCTCTATTGGGCCAATGACATCTATTCCCCATCGGCGAACGGCCACGGCACACGCAGTCAATAATGTTGACGCGCATGGATATTGTCCGCGTATACCTCGACACTTGTGGCGAGGTTTACGTGTCTGCAACGGGTCGCGCTTCCATGGTCAACTAATAGATCCGGCTCTGAGATTTTTCATGCCATGCATGTCCATTGGGTATGGGTACCCAGAAGGATCCTTCATGACTCTCTTTAAATTTTGCCTGCTTTGCGCCCACGGATCCGAGCGTAACCATGTCGTGATTCCTCTTGTATAGGACTTCTCCATTGAGAAGAATCCCTGCGCCAACCTTCGTAAGGTCCTCTTGTCGTTTCTGTGATGCTTCGTGCGGGGTATTCTTTGTTCAGACACGTTAGTGCTGATTGTCGTGATACCATGGTTCTTCCGTCCTGCTCTCACTTCCATCGTTTGACGTGAATGCTGGTTTGGAACGGTGGATTTGGATGCGAATGAGAGGCATATCTTCTGTCTTGTCCACTTCAAACATAGAGGACAAGGTGGCTAAGGCGTCGACTAGCTGATTATCCTCCGCGGTATCATGCGAGAAGGTGATCTCCTCAAAGTATTCTAGCAGTTCTGGAGACGGGCCCAGTAAGCAGATTAGGGCTTCATGCTCTTTGGTTTCCCATTCTCCCCTCGACTCCGGTGGATAACCAAGGCTGAGTCACCAAAGACCTTTGAGCGTTTACTTTACAGTTTCGATTGCGACTTGAATCCCTAAGATACAAGCTTCATATTCTCCATTATTTGTGCAATCGAAGGCTGGGCTTGGGCAAGTGATAGGTATATACTCGCCTTTCCGGAGAAATCGGATAACTCCTATACCGTGGCCCATCATATTGACCTAATTCATCAAACAACATTGTCCATTTCTCTTCATCTATCTTTCCTTCTTCACCAAAGATCGCCAATGATCCTCATCGGAAATTCCACTACGGGCCTGGTAGTCTTCTAGCGCTTGCTGAGCAATATTCTGCGTGTAGTGTGAACGCTTTGACAGATTTCTCGTCGCCATGACGGATATCATATTCGAAAGCACCATTTGCCACTTGGCAATCCCGGCCCCGATGCAATTTGTGTTTCTCAAATACAGTACTTGATTCTGATCCATCCCGATATCAACCACGGGCGGACGTAGACATAATCGCTCTTAATGGTGTCATTTACGCCTGCAGAAAGTAAGAAAATGCCGTCTGTTCGTTTCAAGAGAGAAGATCTAGCTTCTCCGCCAGGAACTTTCGCGCTAAGTAAGAGACTACCCGCCTTTTCTCCTGGATTCGGCTCGTGGTTGACCGAAAGACTGCAACCCATCGATCTGTCTCTGTAATCACGAGCAGGTATAGAGATCTATGGCCGTCCACATCGCTGACCAGGAATCCCAGGTTCTGCAGATAATACTTGATCTTTTTCAAAAGCTTTGGCAGCTCCTCATCCCAACTCACGGGTCGATATCTTTGCGCAACAGCTTAAATATCGGCTCGTCGCATGTAGTCGTCAACTCAAAAATGAACCGAGAGATACTAGTTGAGCCTTCCAGTAACCCCTGGATCTCTTTTTCTCGTCTGCTTGGAGTCAAGAGCATGTCTATAATTGTTATTCGCTTGTCA